>ML822268.1:0-25487 GCA_009831015.1 Picea engelmannii | reverse complement strand
CCCTCCCCTTGAGACAAGTGTTTTCCACAACGCTTGAGTAACTCTGGATGCTTCTGTATAAAAGACTCATCTTCCCAAGTGGAATCTTCAGCTGGTAGTTTCCTCCATTTAATGAGATACTCTGAAATGGATCTATTCCTTAGCTGGTGAATTCTTGTGTCAGTAATGGATTTAGGCTCCAATATGATTTTTCCTTCCTCGTCAAGTTCTGGCAATATAGTTTGAACTTGGATCTTGTCACCTATAACCTTCTTTAATCATGAAACATGGAAAACTAGGTGTACTCGTGAATATACATGCAACTCCAATTTGTATGCCATAGTACCAATATTTTGCAACACCTTATAAGGTCCATAGTACTTTGGTGATAATTCATTACCCTTCTTGGATTGCTTGAGGGACATCTATTTGTATGGTTGTAGTCTTAAAAACACCCAATATACTACTTCAAAACTTCTTTCACTACGATGTTGATCTGCTTGTTGTTTCATGCGATTTTGTGCCATGGTTAGGTTGTCCTTTAATATTTGGAGAACTTGTTGTTGATGCTTGATGTGATCTTCCACTACTTGAACCTTAGATTTTTCTTTTAGAGAAGAAGTGATGGAAGGAGGGTGGTATCCATAGAGTGCCATAAATGGTGTCATTTTTGTTGTAGTATGAAAGGAATTGTTATACCACCATTCTGCCAAGGGTAACCATTTGAACCATTGTGTTTGTTTATCAGAGACAAAGAAACGAAGGTATCCTTCCAGAAATTTGTTCACTATCTCAGTTTTTCCATCATATTAAGGATGATAAGATGAGCTATGAGCCAATTGAGTACCCAAACAAGAAAATAATTATGTCCAAAAATGTCTAGTGAAGATGGGATCTCTGTCACTTACAATAATCTTTGGGCTGCCATGTATCTTTTGAACTGTCTCCATGAATGTTGTAATATACCATATATAAAATGTATGCATAACAGAAATAAAATGCTAGTAATGGCAGAATAACAAAAATATAACCAGAACATTCACCACAATAACACTAAAATGATATAAGAATAACAACAGAAATAACACTTTGAATTTGAAAGCAATGTTCACAGGCCTCTTCAAGGGGGCAACCTCCAGTTGAGCAGAGCTCTATTACAATAATATCCAAGCTAGGTTTATCATACCCTCGACTCCTATTTATACTAAAAAGAAGCATCTATAGGAAGATCCTTCTAGAAGTGGAAGCTTCTATTAGGTATTATTACATTCGCCTTATTCTATTTTATTGAAAGACCTTATTAATATTGACCTTTATTACATCTGAATATATTGTTCTACTTATGTGCGGGTTAGGACCCTAACATGTCCACCCCCTTAAAAATAGTCTTGTCCTCAAGGCTTGAGATGAGGAAATTGCTGTAGAATGGTAGCTGGTTCCCAAGTGGCATCTGTTGGAGTTGTATATTTCCACTGGACTAGCACTTCCTTGATGATTCTTTGATGTAGGTGATGCTTACACTGGTCCAAAACTTCTTCTGGTTGTAGCCAAATGGATCCTTCTTTAGCTAACTCTGGAAGGTTGGTTTGAATTTGGCACTTTGCTCCAATCACCTTATTTAAGCGTGAAACATGAAAAACAGGATGTAGCTTCGAATGGTTGGGAAAAGATAAATAATAAGAGACTTATCCCACACGCTTGAGCATGATATAAGGACCATAAAATTTGGGCGCTAGCTTCTGACAATGTTCGGCCTTGTGGGAAGTTTGCTTGTAAGGTTGCAGTCGAAGAAACACCTGATCCCCTTCTGCAAATTGATGTTCAGAGCGACCTTGATCTGCTTATTGCTTCATGCGATTTTGTGCCATGACCAAATTCTTTTTGAGGGTATGGAGAATGGCCTCTCGAGCTGTAAGTGTTAGGTCAACCGCCTGGACCTTTGAGGCACCTGGTAAGTATGAGAGAACTGAAGGTGGATTTTGTCCATATACCGCTTCAAAAGGAGTCATGCGTGTAGCTGTATGGTATTAAGTGTTATACCACCATTCAGCTAGGGGTAACCATTGAGCCCACTAATTTTGATTTTCCGAGGAAAAACACCTCAAATATGTTTCCAAACACTTATTGACAAATTTCGTTTGGCCATCAGTCTGGGGATGATAAGTTGTGCTGAGATGAAATTTTGTGCCTTGTATCTTGAACAGTTCTTGCCAAAAATTGCTTGTGAAAGTTGGGTCGCGATCAGAAACAATAGAGTGTGGCATGCCATGAAGCTTGTAGACCTGATCCATGAAGATTTGAGCCACTGTGGATGTTGTAAACGGGTGTTGAAGGGCGTAGAAATGAGCGTACTTGGAAAGGCGATAAAAAACCACCATGATGATGGATTTACTTCCCTATTTGGGTAAGCCAGTAATAAAATCCATAGAGATATCCTTCCAAATAACAGGTGGAATCGGCAGCGGCTGTAGTGTGCCTGACGATTTGACTGTTTCTCCCTTATTGCATTGACACACATCACATTCATCTACAAAATTACGAATGTCCTGTTTCATACCATCCCAGAAAAAGGAACGTTTGACCCTGTCATAGGTTTTGGTGAACCCGGAGTGCCCTACTGTGGGTGTAGCATGAAGCTCAGAAAGTACCGTGGATTTAAGCTTTGATTGTTTACTTAAATACAAATGACCTTTGTATCGAAGTTCCTCATGGAGCCAAGAGTACCCTAGGGAAGTTGGAGCATTGGAATGCAATTGTTGGATCAACTGCGAACTTTTGGGGTCTTGTAGCCATTCCTGGTGAATGGTTTGGAGCCAATCTGGTACAATGAATGAAAGATAAAAAATGGATCCTTCATCTTCATATTTTCGAGAAAATGCATCCGCAACCACATTGTATTTTCCTTTCTTATAAATGATATCATAATCATATCCAAAGAGTTTAGTCACTCATTTTTGTTGTTCTGGGGAGGAAATGCGTTGTTCCAGAAAATACTTGAGGCTTTGATGGTCTATCTTAATTTGGAACCGTTTCCCCAATAGATAAGGACGCCACAAATCCACGACATGCAGAATAGCCAACATTTCCTTTTCATAGATGGATTTGCCCAGATTTCTTTCAGATAGTTGCTTGCTGGTAAAGGCCAAAGGTCGACCCTCTTGCATAAAGACAATACCAATTCCTTTCCCTGAGGCATCACATTCCAACACAAAGGTCTTTATGAAATCGGGAAGGGAGAGGACTGGAGTGGTACACATGGCCATCTTCAAGGTTTGAAAATCTTGAGCAGCGGTTGGAGTCCAAGTGAAAGAGTTATTTTTTAGGAGAGCAGTGAGAGGTGCTGCAATCTTCCCATAATTCTTAACAAACTTGTGATAATACCATGTTAAGCCTAGAAATCCACGAAATCTCTTAAGATACTTTGGGTGAGGCGAGTCTTGCATAGCTTCAATCTTTTTAGGATCCACCCTGACACCATCTTTGCCAACCTGATGACCCAAGTATTCGACTTCTAAGGCGCCAAAATCACATTTAGACTGTTTTAAGAAAAGTTGGTGTTGAGAGATTAGATGGAGAACTCGATCCACATGAGCAAGATGGTTTGTCTAGGTTTTTCTATAGATGAGGATATCATCAAAGAAAACTAAGACAAAATTGTGGAGAAAAGGACGAAAGACATGATTCATGAGGCTTTGGAAGGTGGAGGGGGCATTACACAAGCCAAAGGGCATGACCAAAAATTCATAGTGGCCCTCATGAGTTCTAAAGGAATTCTTGGGAATATCTACCTCTTTCATACGTATCTGGTGGTAGCCCGAACGAAGATCCAGTTTAGTGAAGAATTGGGCACCACTCAATTCATCCAGGAGGTCATCAATGACAGGAATGGGGAATTTGTCTTTGATGGTAAGTTTGTTGAGGGCATGAAAGTTAGGACACATTCGCCAAGAACCTTCTTTATTTAGGACCATGACTAGAGGATATAAATAAGGGCTCATACTAGGGTGGATAATGCCTGCATTAAGGAGTTCTTGGACCATTTTCTCAATTTCATTTTTTTGGGAAAAGGGGTGACGATACGGACGGATATTGGGAGGAAGGCTTCCTGGTACAAGGGGAATGGAATGATAATGAACACCACAGGAAGGAGGGAGGCCTTGGGGAGTGGAAAAGACCAATTGATGTTTAGAAAGGATGGCTTGGAGGTCTTGCGGTACATAAGGTATCTTTGTTGCTTGTATGGCATGGAGTTGGGCGATAACACCAGAATGACCCTTTTTGAGCAGTTTTTCCATGAGATGGGAACTAATGATCTCAGGTGAACCTGCGGTGATGCCTTGGAACTTATATTGGTGGCCCTCTTGGTCAAATTGCATGGTTAAGTCTTTAAAATTCATGAGAATGGGACCCAAAGTCCTTATCCAGTCTGCACCCAGCACAATGTTACAACCTCCTATGTCGATAGCAAACATATGGGATTTCAGGTTGTAGTCACCAATTTGGAGACGCACATTTTCACAACGCCCTCCACATTTCATGGAACCACCATTGGCAATCATGATTTGGAAAGTATTGACGACATGGATGTAGCAATGAGCTTCTTGGGAAATGCGGCGATGAATAAAATTATGGGTGCTTCCACTATCAACCAGAATGATGACCTTTTGATGCTTGATGTAACCAATTAGCTTGAGGGTTTGGGGAGTGGAGAAGCCAGTGAAAGAATTGAGGGAAATGATTGGTTCTACTTCGGGAAGGTACGAGGGGGGAGTTATGTTAGTGGATTCAAGTGATTCAGACATAGAGGGAGTTTCTTCATCTTCTTCCGAAATATCCTCGGAGATGGCCATAAAAAGATTTTGTTCTTTACACTTGTGGCCTGGGAAATATTTTCCATCACAGTTATAAGAAAGGCCTTTGAGTTGGCGTTTAGCCATTTCAGCCCGGGTCAATTTTTGGATCTTTAGTGGAGCAGAGGGAGTAGTGGGATTTACTGGTTTAGGGCGAGGGATGAAGGAGGGTTTGCAGTTTTGAGAAGATACAACCTGTTGTGCTTATTTATCTCTTTTGGTATCCTCCACCCAACTCTCAGGCTGAGCCATGAGGACATGGGCCCAAATTTCATCCTTGAGGCCGCTGATAAAACACTCTCAGAAAAAGGCACCAGACATGCCCTCTATTCTAAAATCCAGGCGCTCAAAGGCGGCTATAAATTATTCCATTGTTCCTAATTGTTTCAACTTTGTCAACTGGCCCAAATGGTTGGTGTCAGTGTCAAAGCATTCATAAATCTCTGCCACAAATTGTGTCCAAGCAATATACCCTTGAAGAGAATTTTTTCTCCATTACCACCTATGCCAACGTTCTTGATCTAGATGAAGAAAACCATACCAGAGTTTGGCCAAGTCATATGTAATGCCATATAAAGAGAAGTAATGTTCCATTTGGGTTACCCAACTAGTGGGGTCTAAGCCGTCAAATTTGGTCACATCCACCCATGGAAGGCATAGGTCACATTGAAAGTGATTGTTCTGCAAGGTATGAGAATGAGAGGAATGGTCACCTTCAATATGTGGGGGTGAGGAAGAGGAAGGGTTATCTGTAGGGATGTGAAGTTTAGTGCAGAGTGTCAAAAAGACTGATTCAAGCTGGGTGGTGAGGTCTTGTTTGATTTCACCCATTGAGGACTGCATGGTTGTATTGATGGCGGTGACATTGGCATTGAGTTGTTTCACTTCTTGTTGGGTCTCAATGAGACTAGATTGCAAGGTGTTGAAGCGAGCTTCCAAGTTTTTTCTACGAGTATGGGCCATGAGGATGGGGGAACTGAAAAGGGGTGGGTGGGGTAAAAAAACATTTGCTGAAAAAATGATATGGATGAATGTGATAAGGGCGAAGAGATGAATCCAATGGAATAGAGCTGAAATAATGGTGAAAAATTTTCCAAACCTTTTTTTTTTCTTTTTTTTTTTAACGTCCGGTCTGAAGAATACTGTAGAGAGCAAATGCCCAAATTCCTAACCAGAAAGAAATGTGTATTTACTTGGCAACCTGAACACAGTTGCGCAACAATAGATCTTGTATGTTTTAATTTGTTTATGTTTCTGTCCCCAAGGGTTAGGTATTCAAGGGTTCTACAAACAAGGGTTTTCCCTGTGCTATAGCTCTCTGATATACGTGTGGGGTCCAACAGTAGTACTCGGCCCAATATCTCAGGGAACTAACTAAGGAGGATAGACCGTACCCTTATCTGTACTACTCGACTACCCAGGTACTAGAGAGTGTCTTCCCGAGTGTTGTTCTCGGTGACACTATAGCAGTCAGGTGGTCGATCGGTTTATCTAAAGAGGGCTTCAGGTAATCTAGGTCGATTCGTACACAGGTGTTGTCTGATGTGCTACCACTCGAAGGGGTACCAACAGGGGTTACAAGGGTGGCCAACAGATGTGCGCTTAAGTACCACTTGTATTTCCTGCATGTATGAATCCCTCAACCACGGGTTTATGTGAGTAACGATAGATCTCTGTGGCTTAAAGACGCCAGAATACGTCTCTACCCTGGAAAAAAAATTAACCCACACTTTCTGCCGAGGAAAGTGCTCTGATACCACTTGTAATATACGAGATATAAAATGTATGTAGAACAAAAATAAAATGCTAGTAATGGCAGAATAAAAACAATATAACCAGAACATTCACCACAATAACACTGGAATTATATAAGAATAACAACATAAATAACACTTTGAATCTGAAAGAAATGTTCAAAGGCCTCTTCGAGGGGGGAAAACTCTAGTTGAGTAGAGCTCTATTACAATAATATCCAAGATAGGGTTATCATACCCTTGACTCCTATTTATACTAAAAAGAAGCATCTAGAGGAAGATCCTTCTAGAAGTGGAAGCGTCTATTAGGTCTTCTTACATCTTCCTTATTCTATTTTATTGAAAGGCATTATTAATATTGAACTTTATTACATCTGAATATATTTTTCTACCTATGTGCAGGTTAGGACCCTAACAAATGTGGTGGAAACTGTACTGTCTTTAAAGGGATGAGAGAGTGCACAAAAGTGTGCGTACTTTGTCAGTCTATCAACAATCACCATGTTGACACTCTTTCCTTCAGACTTTGGTAACCCTGTGATGAAATCCATGGAAACCTCCTCCCAATGTTGAATTGGGATGGCTAATGGTTGTAAAAGACTTGGGGTCTTAATTGTTTCCACCTTATTTTGTTGGCAAACCAAACATTCTACCACACTCCTTTGAACATCAGTTTTAAGTCCATCCCAAAAAAAATCCTTCTTGACCCTATGGTAGGTTTTCAAAAATATCGAGTGCCCTCCTATTAGAGAGGTGTGCAATTCCAGTGGTACCTTTTTGTTTGATTTGGGAGTTCTTACATAAATATAAGCAATCTTTTTACCATACTGAATCATTTTTCCATGTAAATGTATATGATGCACTGAAATCCTGCTGCAACCTTTGAATGAGAGTCCACACTTTTTCGTCATTCTTCCATTTATCCCTTGCTTCTATTATCCAATCAGGTTGTATGATCGAGATAGCACATATAAAGGCCTCAACATATTCATCCTTTCTTGAGAGTTCATCTTCCACAACATTTTGCTTCCCTTTTTTATAGACGATTTAAAAATCATAACCCAATATCTTGGTTACCCATTTTTGTTGTTCTTCTAAAGATAGTCTTTGTTCCAAGAAGTATTTAAGACTATCATGATCTGTTTTGACCTTGATGTGCCTACCTATTAGGTAAGGACACCATTTATTCAATGCATGTAGTATTGCCATCATTTCCTTCTCATAAATGTGTTTGTGTAAGTCCTTTCCCTTGTGTGGTCGACTTTCAATATCCAGGGGCCTTCCTTCTTGCATTAGGACAACACCAATTCCATTTCCCGAGGCATCACTTTCCACAATAAAGGTTTTTGTGATGTCTGGAGTGGTCAAGACAAGAGATTTTCACATCACCTCTTTAAGTTTTTCAAAAGCCTTAGTTTCCTATGGAGTCCATGAAAATGCATCCTTCTTAGTTAGTGTCGTTAAAGGTGCTGCTATTCTTCCATAGTGCCGAACAAACTTGCGGTAGTAACCTATCAAACCCAAAAATCCTCTAAGATTCTTCAATGTTTTGGGAATCGGCCATTCCATCATGGCCTTAATCTTGTTAGGGTCTATCTTGACACCTTCATGAGATACAATATGATCCAAATACTCTACCTCCTTCACTCCAAAGAAACATTTGGATGGTTTTTCATAGAGTTTTTTCTCCTTTAGTAGTTGTATCACCTTGTTAAAATGTCGCACATGATCCTCCCAAGACTTGTTATAGATTAGTATATCATCAAAAAATACTAAAAAAAAATTTCGAAGGAAGGGCTTGAAAATGGAATTCATCAACCCTTGGAATGTGGAAGGTGCATTTGTAAGGCCCAAAGGCATGACCAAAAATTCATAATGGCCTTCATGAGTTCGTAATGTTGTTTTTGGGATATCTTCTTCCTTCATTCTAATCCGGTGATACCCTGAACGAAGATCCAACTTTGTGAAATAGATTGTTCCATGTAGCTCATCTAATAATTCATCAATGACGGGAATTGGAAACTTATGCTTAATAGTGATCTTGTTGAGCTCTCTATAATTTGGACACATACACCATGAGCCATCTTTCTTGAATACCATTACCACCAGTGCAGAGTAAGAACTTTGGCTAGGTCTAATAATGCCAGCCTCTAACATTTCTTCAACCATGCGCTCAATTTCACTCTTCTTGGCATAAGGGTATCTGTGTGTACTGATGTTAGGAGGAACACTCCCCGGAATTAGGTGAATATCATGATCATGATTTCGAGTGGGTGGAAGACCTTTGGGAATATCTTCAAATACTTGGGAATGCTGGAAGGTGCATTAAATTATAGTGAATGAAATAACGAGTACTTCCAGAATCAATTAGGACTATTACATTTTTCTTTTTGATATATCCTTCGATCTTGAGGGTTTGAGGAGTGGTAATTCCAGCCAATGCATTACATGATATTGTGGGAGTCAACTCTTCAGACGAAATTGCTTCTACATTTTCATCTTGATATGGTTCTTGTTCTTGTTCTTGTTCTTGTTCCTCTTCATAATCTATGTAGAATAATTTCTTCTCATCACACTTATGTCCCTTACTGTACTTACTGTCACAATTAATTCATAAACCTTTTTCTTTTCTTTCCTCCAATTGTTGAGGTGTCAACCTTGTAGGTTGAGGTGTTTTAGAAGAAAGATCATTATTCTCTCTATAGCTGTTAGGATTGGTCCTTCTAGTAGCCATAGCCATATTTTTACTTTCAACGTTTCTTTCCACCCTAAATGCATTCTCCAATGATTTGGGTTCCCAAAGGTGAACCTCATGTTGAATGCTATCCTTTAAAGTTCTTATGAATACATAAATCAAGTGCTCATCTGGAATATATGTTACCTTTATATTCAATCTTTGGAAGTTCTCAATGTGCTCTGTAAATGAACCCTTTTGCTTGAGATTTATCAATTGGCCAAAGAAGGTTTTGCTCCTTGTATCCTCATAGTGTGCTATCATTTATTCCGTGAAAATTGTCCAAGTGATGAGTGATTTGCGAGAACAAAGTCATCAATACCATACAAATTGATTGGGTTCTAAATATAAAGAAGCAATTTGTACCTTTTGTGTATGTGTCACATTATGTAGATCAAAGAATTGCTCCATCTGAAGTATCCATGTGATTGGGCCCTTTCCATCAAACTTCCTCATATCGATCTTAGGAACATGGTTGGTCTTCAACCCAAAGTTGGAGTTTCTCCATTCTGGATTCACCTTCCTTGTGTCCTCATCATGAATTTCATGGGATACATTTTCACTTTCATGTGTCCTCTCTATTAGGAAATTTTTCAATCCTTCCATGATCTCCCCTTTTAAACCCTCCATCATCTCTTGTAGTTCATATTTTGTTACTGTCTTCTTTTGTAAATCATTTATGTCCCTACACATTTCTTGACCTTCATCAAGAGTCCATGTAGGATTGTCTTGAAGTTTATTTGGTGTAGAAGTTCCCTTTTTGGGTGGCATGTTGGCCAAGTATCACTTTTGAACCTTGATTTTGAGGTGGTTCTTCTAGATAATATTTCTTATGTTGTATCTCCAAAGTTTTGGCCCTTTCGGGTATGAAAATTTATTTTTAGTATTTCTATGATATTTCTTCTATGCAATGCCACAGGTCTAATCAAAATTGAATGTGCCAAGTGGAATTTATGGTAACTTCCCCACAACTTGCTGATTTTTGTCCTTTCCAGAAGATCTCACTTTTATAGCGTGCCCCGCACAAAATAATTGATATAAAATTCTAAAACTCGTACCAAAAATACTACAGAATGTCCACTATCCAATGCAATTATTCTCACTCAAGTTTGATACTCTAGAAAGAAGTTATGATTGTTTTACTTGGAACACCTTCTTGAGACTAGCCAATAGGACTAGTCAGATACCCTATCTTCAACATGGTGTATATACAAATATAAGATGACCCGGAAGCTGAAATTTTTACCAGATATACCTTACTAATTTCGGTGAATAGACTCTGAAGTTTAGGGTCTGAAACGTTACATAAAAAAAATTATAAATAAAATTACGCAATGACTCAGTTCAGGATGATTCCGGAACCCTGTCTTGAACAGGTTGTATCTCTGAAAGTATAATGCCTCAGGAGATTAAATTTTAACCCAACGTACCTTGATCTTTCTACTAAATATCCTCCAAGACGTTCCTTTTGAAACTTTGTATAAAAAAATTTATAGCAAAAATTCCAAGGTGTCTCAGATGTAGTAGCGAAACCCCAAGATCTTGAGCTCTGATACCATATGTTAGGATCCAAATATCAATATAGCATAGAAAAACCTCAGAATAAGTACTCAACGCCTTGAAAAATAGAGAAATTCAGATAATAAGCCTCTTTGACGGAGAAACCTCCTTATCCCCACATAAATGTACAATTACAAGATGATTCCAAATGAAAATGTCTCCTTGGTATATATAGGAGACTAGGAGGTATAATTACAACTAATGGATTAAAGATGACATAAATAAAATAACATTACTAATGTAATATGCCCCAATTAAGGGGTAATGATCCATTATTTAGGGCTTAACAAATGCCAACCATATTTCTACATTTTATGTCACATGTTTGATTTCATTTTTGTTTCACTCTACCATCATGTGGTGGTACTCTAATGAATATACAAGACACTTTTCCTCAATGGCTAATTAGAATAATAGGTGTTTGAGTTCCATGGAAACTTTTCACTTGATTTTGTTGGAGTAAATAATATAAGGTCTCAATTCTAGGAAATTTCCATGCACATCTGAAAAATCAGAACATAAACTACAATTATTCTCTAGGAGGGCCTTACATTGGTGAATTGGGACTTTTTCCTTTTGGAGGGTAAATAAAATGAATACCCAATTCCACATGGATTGGGCCTTTCCCTTTTGTGTGCAATTAATAGACCAAGCAATGCTATATGGCTTGGGCCTTTATGAAATACTAGGACAAGAGTGTGGAGGATGCCATATTGAAAGGGCATGTTGGGATGGATGAGTCAAATTTCTTTTAATTTCCATTTATGAAATTCAATTGTGGTTCAGATACGGTGTTTGGAAAATCCGTTTTTGTTTCTTTCTATGTACTCTAGTTTGTGCTACTTTCTATGTACTCGAAGTTGATGAATTTGTGGTCAAAATTTTGCAGGTGTTTGTCTCCTTATGACAATTGTGTTGTTAAAGGTCACTTTTTGCATTGCATTTCGACATATTTATAGTGTCTAGATCTAAATTCCAATGTCCCAACAATGAAAATTGGCTAGTTAGCCACCTCTATGTGAAAGAAATGGTTTTAATGAGTGAAGGAGGATATTCCTTCTTGTTGCACATGTTTTTATGTAGTTAAGTTATGAAAATGTTGATTTCCTATAATTCATGCCATAATATTTTCACATACTCAGTACCCTCCTTTGCACCATTAAGGAAACAAGGCACTTATGTATCCTTTGCACCATCAAGGAAGCAAGGCACTTCCATCTCCTTTTCACTATCAAAATTTGATGTGAATCTCTTATATGCTCCTTTGTACTTGTTAGTCCCTAAAGTTGCACTCGACTACTAAGGGCAAGCTAGGGCATCATTGATTTATTGCAAAAGCGTTTTGAGGGTTTTATGATTGGGTTTTTTGAGTAAGGTGGTTTGAAACTGGTTTCAAGGTAACAACATAACATGAAAAACAAGATTAAAACAAAGTATATCCCATTGACTAAATAATAGGTGAACACAAAGATGGATTAAACCAATTAAGAAAAAGGAAGGTGAAGCCTTCAATTTGTCAACTTCACAAGAATTCTTGCCTCAAAATATCATAAAGAAACAAGATTATCAGCTTGATATCAAACTTGAAAAATAATCTTTATAGTAAAATTTCCACTGTATAAATAATCAGTCAAGAATCAAAAAGCATTGCAATTCGAATAATGAATTCAAGCATGAATAAAGAAATAACAGAATAGAAAAAGAGGGTCTAACCATCAATATGCCTTTTTTATTAAGTGTCCAATTGAACATAAATGCCTTTACAATGTGCTTCACAAAAAGGTCCCTTGGATCTCCAATTTTTCGACCAGAACATGGTCTTTCTTCTGTCTATTTAAACTATCTATAAAACTTCCAGATCCTATCATCTAGTATAGATTTAATGACTAGATTTTGAATAGTATCTATATACTAAGGTAGTTCACTCAAAAAGAGCTTCTACAATCCCAAAATAGATCACAGCTCAACAACTTAATATTGCAAATATTGCCAGCATTACATTTGACTCTACAAAATAGGAATTTAGTTTGATTTTGTAAAACAAATCAAGGTCTTAACATTTCAATGACCAAAAATGAGTAGGCCTTGCCATATTTCCTGGAAAACATTTAAACCCTGATTGTAGCAAATCTCCATGTTACCTTTAGGATATAATCACAGCAGTAGCTTTGGCATTTTTCTTCTTGAGCTTTGGGGTAAGCACGACATTGTACCAATAGAGTCTAAAATTAATCTCCCTGAGTTATTTGAGCAATTCCCTTTGCTCTTTCTTCTTCTTTTTAAAACCTTGAATCCTTTCTTGTTGACAAGCATTCCATTGTTCTATTTGCACCTTCTCCTTCTTTAATTGTCTTATTGTTTTCTGAAACTCCTTGATCCTTTATTTATCAGTTCTAATTTTAACTCTGAATCCTAAGAATTCTTCAAAAGGTGCAGGTTCATTCAGGTTTAAGGCAACATTGGGTTCCTTGGCTTTAACTTGGTACTTTGAGACTAATTTTGAGCTATGTTCTTCCTTAGAACTTGTTGAATCTATAGCTTCAGGCACTTTTGGTATGCGATCTGAGTCTTCAAAGTAATCATGTTTATCTTCAGGGGTTTCACTAATACCTTTAGCCATCTCCTTAGATTTTTCTAATCTAGTTGAAGCTCTCGTTACAGGACCTGTAGGTGGTGTAAGTATTCTTTTTCCTTTGCTGACAGATTTCTTGGGAAATGGAGTCCTTTTTGCCCTTTTCCTGGTACTTGCTTCAACATTCTCAGAATCATCTTCTATGATTATGAAGTTTTCTTCTTTGATTGATGGATTGAACATGGCCTTTGACTTCAATCTATACTTTTTGGTGACCCTAGTAGAATTTCTTCTAGGTTTCTATGATACAGACACACCTTTAACCCTTTTCCCTTTGGTTGCAACACCCCTTTTGCTGGTTGATGGCGTTTCAAGCTTGATTGTAGTTTGAGCATCAAGATCATTATCTGAATCATTTTCCCCTTTAACATCTTCCTCATAATAAATTTCAATTTTGGGCTCCCACCTAGGTCTTTTGATATCAGAAAACTCTTCTTTCACAGGGGTTTCATAAAAAATATCTCGACTCTGTGTAATGGTCTTCCTCCCTCTACCTTTCTTCTGCTTATTGGACTGAGTGATAGGGTTTAAATATTGCGTGAGCCAGCTCCGTGGATTCTGTAATTCACTCAAAGCAGACATGACTAGGGTTTTAATCAAGACTTAATGGAATAGGCTTCTTTTAGCATTGGTAGAGAGTGACTGCATTCTTTTCGACATTTTTGTCAAGCTTTTGAGCAGAAAATAAGGGAGATAAAATGGGTAATCTCCATTTAAATGCATTAGTATCCTGATATGGTTGATATAAAACAGTGAGAACCTTCCTTCGTAGGTGATATACCTTTGGATCATGACCAGAGCTATGTGCCATTCAGGCCGAATCCAGCTACGAGGTATTCCCCTTCTCCAATCTGGATTTTTCTTATCTGGAAGCAAGAATTGGTTTACAAATTCTGTGACAACATGCTCCTTCTTCCACCATCTTTCTCCTCCAACCACGAGCCTGCAAGCCTTTGTGATAATCTGTTATGTTACTAGCATCAACATTTTACCGATTTTGACCTCGTGACCATCGAAATTCAGAGCGAACTCCATGTAGACCTGCTCGTCATAACCCTGAAAAGTGGTGAGGAATTCAAACCACCCAACGTCTCTGAACCTTTGAGCCATCTGAGGATAGGCTTCAAGAAGTTCGACACCCTCTGGTTCTATTCTGAAAACCTGTCCGCTCCTCTTTAGTGCCATCAAACACAATTCTACAACTGCGCCCTCGGGTTCCAAATTTTCCACCTTCAATTGTTAGTGTATACCGATCCTTTGAGTGGATACCTAGATTCCTCACTGCAAGCTTGAATTCAGCTAAATTGAAAAGGTATAATATAACAATGATCAAGAAAAAGGGTGATTTGAATTTAGTCCTACGCGAGTACACAACAATCGTATTATGAAACGGTTGCATTTGAAAATGATTTCTAGGATTTTGTGGATGCATGCGAACTCTCAACCCACGATTCATGTCATCATAATGAAATAGGGATGGCAGGCGCATAATCAAGGCATGATTGTTTGGCGCTACGGGAATAGGCTTATTCCCTTAGTGTTATTAATGACTTAGCAAAATTTGAAAATTTGAAAATTCAAACAGGCATACAAGGAGACACCTCATTTTTAAACCGTGACTTTCAAAATCAAAATTAAATAAACTAACCCAAAATTGTAATGCAAACCATAAAAACAAGAATTGAAATCAACTAGAAACAAGAAATGAAGTGTGGGTATGGAAGACTTAGGATAAGGGTTTCTCACTAAACCAAGACAAAATTAGAGACTAACATTGGCTCCTTCTGGGGATAGAGTTTTGATAATAAACTCCAAGAACAACAGATCATCTCCTTTCCCTTATCTCTGATTCACTGATTTCCCTGCAACTGTCAGTATTTTATTCTCAGCATAACTATAAAAAACAAGTCCATTGGGTATATGGAGTCGTTATTGAAAGGAAAACCTACTGTACTAACTCAAACATGATGAGTCCTTAGAGAAAATAGTGCTTCAGGAACCTCCCATTCACTGGGCCTCCAAAAATTTCAGTGTTGTCTAAATTATGCAGGAGAAAAGTGTTATTGTTCATTACCTTGGCTATCTTGAAAGGACCATACCATAGATTATCGAACTTTCCGTGTTTTTATTTATCCTCTCTCTTGGCATCCCATATTAACACAAAATCCCCTTCATTGAAAACATATTTCTTAGTTCCCTTATCGAATGTAGCCTTGATTTTGTTCTGATGAGTGACATCTTTCTGATTAATCTGTTCTCTGACCTGTTGAACTTCAATCATCTGAAAAATTCTTCTTTGGACATCATTGGGTTCGTCTAGTTCTTCTTGCAGAAACTTTAAGACTGGCAGGCCCAATTGAGTTGGAAGGATTTCTTCTACCCCATATACCATCTGGAAGGGAGATTTCCTAATAGACTTCTTGTTGCTGATACGATCATCCCAGAGGGAAAACTTTAACTTGGAATCCCATGCTTTTTTAATTTCTGCCAGTAATGTTTTGATAATTCTTATCAGAGTCTTATTGGAAGATTCATCCAATCCATTCCCTTGGGGGTAGTAGGGAGTAGAATGAATCAATTTGATACTATAATTATTGCAGAATTCAATCATGGAATTTGATTTAAAATCCTGTGCATTATTAGTGACCAGTTTTTTAGGACAGCCAAACCTAGAAAAAATATATCCCTCTAGAAATTCCATGATTACCTTGTCTGTTGTATTCCGAGTCAGAATTGCTTCAATCGACTTCGTAAAATAATATGTAGCTGTAAGAATCCATCTATGTTGTCCTGAGGATGCCAGATTAATCTCTCCAATGAAATATAATCTCCACTATTGAAACGGTCCATGGGCGACGATTGGTTTTAGAGGCAGAGATATAAGTTTCTACTTTCCAACAAATTTCTAACAGGGTTCACATGCCCTAACTTGAGCAAAAATATCTGAGAATAGAACTGGCCAGTAATAGCCTTCTCTAAGAATTTTGAAGGCAATAGCCTTCCAATGATGATGGCTTCTGCAGACACCATGATGCAGATATTGAAAGATTTATTTAGCTTCCTTTTCGTCCACACACCTCAACAAAAAACCGTTGGGGTCCTTCCAAAACAGGGTCTGATCAACAATACAATACTTTACAGCTCTCAATTTTAATGATCTGAATTTTGATTTATCCAACTCTGGGGGAGATTGAAAATTCAGCAGAAAAAATACGATATATTTGTACCATTTTGAAGAAGAATACTTGTTGTTTATCTGTAAGTCTATTTCTTCAATCTGGACAGAAGAGTCATGTGTCATGTCTGGAAGATGATATAACCCAATTGCTTTTCAATTAGACTATGCCATTAATTTGGCGAGGCCTTGTCCCTTTATCAGCTGAATAGGCTTTATGGTGAGATCATACTCCAGGATTTTGGTTATCCATTTCCCACGCTTTCCTTCACAATCTGGCTGAACCAATATTTGTTTGACTGCACTGCTTGGGACATAAGCTGTAATTTTAGATTGAAGAACATATACTCTGAATTATTTTAATGCCTTTACCAAGGCATAGGCCTATTTTTCTATTAAATCATACTTCAATTCAGAGTCCCTGAGATTTTTGATAAAGAAGGAGATAGGTTGCTTGTGGCCATGCTCATTTCTTTGCAGAAGAACAACAACTATGCTATTTTCTTATGCAAATGAAAATATCATGAATTCTTTGGAATAATCTGGGCTAATTAGAACAGGTGCCTGAAAAATATCCTATTTGATCCTTTCAAAGGATTCTCTCACTTCTGGTATCCACTTAATTTCTGCATCCTTTTTCAACATGTCAGTAATGTACTTGACAATTTCTACAAAGTTAGGTATAAACCTCCTTAAAAAAATAATTTTACCAATGAATGACTGAATAGAATTTTTATTTCTCAGAATGTTGATTAGCTGAATATCCTTTACTCTTTCTGGATCTATTTTAATCCCTTCAGGTGAAGCGATGTGTCCTAGAAGCTTTCCTTCCTCCATGGAAAAATGTGACTTTTTGGGATTAAGTGAAATGCCATACCTCCTGCATTTCTCAAAGGTCTGCTTCAAGTGTTGTAAATGTTCTTGAATAGATGTTGAAAATATAGTGATGTCATCAAGGTAAATAACCACAAATCTATCTTTCTCTCCTATGAAAGTGATTTCCATAGCCCTTTGGAATGTAGCTCCGGCGTTCATCAACCCGAAAGGCATCTTTTCGTACATAAAGGTGCCCCAGGGAGTGGTAAAAGTTGTTTTATTTTTGTCCTCTTCCATTACTGATATTTGATTGTACCCTGAATATCCATCAAGCATAGAGATTCTCTTTGAGCCAACAACTCTTTGTAATATATAATCCATTTTTGGTAATGGATAATTGTGTTTTAGAGAGCACCTGTTTAGATTCCGGAAGTCTACACAGAGCCTTATCTCTCCGTTATTTTTTCTGATGGGTACAAGGTTTTCTACCCATTTTGAGTATCTTAGTGGCACTATGATTTTTTCTTCCAATAGCCTTTTTAGCTCCCTTTCTATTATAGGTAACAACAAAGGATTAAATTGCTTGAACTTTTGTTTAACAGGTTTTGACCCAGGTTTCAGGGGAATTTTGTGATGAATAATCTCTGTATCGAACACCTTCAGATCTTCATAAGACCATGCAAAAATGTCTGAATAATGTTTCATTAATTCAACATATGCTTATTTATGTTTTTGTGACAGTTTCCTGGATATCTTTACCAACTTGGGATTTGCATCTGAACTAATGTCATAGTCTACCACATCTGTTTCTTCTGTTTGGATAACAACCTTCCTAGAAACATCATTATCATCAAACAACCTTTCTAGTGGAACCAAACCCTTGGGCAGATGGTTTGTCTTCAGTTCAATGATTTTGTGGCCAACAATTTTATCTTGAAGGAATTCTTCAACATATATTTCTACTTCTGCATCTTCATCATCTTGATCAATTGAAATTTTAGAAAACTTTTCAATGGTTTTCAAAAATCTTTGAATTTAATCATCATCTTTAAAACCTGCCAATGCTTTAGATTATCCGGTATTGAAGGTCCGTTTCTAACTTCAACTTCAAATTTTAGATTAGGGAACATCAGATTTTTAAAACTGCTAGCTGCAAGTGCCAAAGAGTCGGCTAGCTGATTCAAATTTCGGTGCACAAAAGTTATATTAAATGCCGAAAAGAAATTATCCACATAGTCCCACACCTCATTTCTGTATTTTTTTATCCTTTGCTGTTTGGTTTGGTATATATTCTTGATCTGGTGTATAATAAGTTTTGATTCTCCAAAAACAGACATCTTATCTACTCCCATATCTCTAGCAGCTTTCAAACCTAACAACAAAGCTTCATATTCACTGATGTTATTGGTGGTGTCAAATTCAAGTTTATATGACATGGGGATAACCTCCTTGGTAGGGGAAAAGAAAACAATACCAGCTCCAAAAATTTCTTTAGAACATGCCCCATCAAAATACATTTTCCAAACAAAATTGTCTTTACTGTCTCCCACTGCAGTTGTTGACTTTCTGATTGATACTTCTGCCATTTCCTCACTCTTATGAAAAATAGAAGAACCTAGATCATCTTCTACAACATATATTGGATGATTAGTGGGATTATTGTGATCACTTACCAAATAAGCCAATCTGACTTCTATGTATAATATTCGTTGTTCCCCACCAAAAACAGGTATGGTTGCATAGATAAGGTCCATCTACAGAGTACCACCTACCTTCTTAGCCCAAGATCTTGAAATAAGCATTCCAAATTTTGGTGGTATGTCAGCCACAATAAAATCTAATACCACACTTTTCACAAGCAACTGGGAAAGAGTAACCACCACATATTTCATAACTCCAAGTCATTTGACTTTCTTGGAGTCAAAATAATATAGATCATGATACAGTCTAGTAATGTCCAACCCTAATTATTCCATCACCACCTTAGGCATTACATTATGCGAGGCACCAGAGTCCATTAAGCAGTTGTGTAATATCTTGTCATGGATATTCAATGAAATGTAAAAAGGTGGAGAGGCATCAATTATGTCTTAAATGTGAGGACCAATAGTTATAGCATGGTTTTCATCCTCTAGATTAACTGTATTTGAAAAGGTGACATGAGTTGGTGCTTGAAGAGCCCCGAGGACAATCTTTCTAAAAGGTTATGTTTTCATGAGTTCTAATAATGGAACTCAAATCTTGATTTTTTTGATTTCATGTTCTAAATTGAAAACATAAACATGTTTATCTGGTTCCTTTATGTCAACAGTGCTATCTTTGGCAGGTTGCTTCAATGGTTGATCCACATGAATCTTGGGAACATCTTTGATAACCCCTGACTTAATTGGAGTACTGGCCTTCTTTGTGGACATAGGTGTATCTACTTTAGGTGCATTGGAACCAGATCAGAGATTGTATTTTTTCCTTTTAGGTTCTTGTTGGACAATCTCATCTCCATCTCCTTCCTCAAACTAATTTGCAATCAAAGCATCTTCATAATCCTGCTGTGTCACATGTAGAGGAATTGATTCTGAATAATTCAAATGAACTACAGGATCTTCTTCTGTATCATCCTCGTCCTCCTCCTCGTCTACTAAGTTATTCTCAAAAGGAGGTAAAACTTTTTGGTCATCCTGGTTTTTCCTTTCTCTTGGTAAAATCTGAGGAACATTGTTCGATCTTCTCAATAGATTTGGATTTCTGTAACCACCCTCCGGTACAGGTCTATTGGGTTGTTTTTTTTCTATCTTCAACCTTGCCATTTCAAATGTTAAAGTTTTCAACATCTTAGCCATTTCATCCATTTTAGAATCAGATGCTAAATTGGAAGATGGAGGCAATTCTTCCTTCTGATTTTTCCTTTCTCTATCATTTCTAGACTTCAATTTGTCTGCTGCTAATATGTTAGATTCTACCTCGATAACAACATCTTGCATCAGGATGAGGGTAGTAGTTCTTATTTCCCTAAGCAACAAGGAAAATTCGGCATCAAATGCATTGGAAAAGGTGATTTTAGTTGATGTCTCTAAAGGTTTTATCTCCTATGGAATTTTACCATACATCTAGTTGAACCTTTTGGTAAAATCAAGTATTGATTCACCTTGTTTCCTCAAAGCATCGAATTCAGTGATGTAGTATAGAAATTCCTTTTTATCTGCCCAATGTTTGAGAAAGACATCATCTAAGGCTACAATATCAACTATTGAATTGGGAGGTAAACTCCTGAACCACTTTCTTGCTTCACCATTTAGACTTTGTACAAATAGTCTCATCCACACATCAACATGCTCTACATTGAAATTATCTGGAAAACTATAAAAAGAACTCAAATGCTCTTCAATAGTAACTGATCCATCTCCATTGAATCTGGGCAAGTATCTCATATAATCATTTGGTGGAAAGGCATACGTGACTTGTGGAAGAACCAAGGGAGCATACCTTGCTGCAACTATTTCGTCCATTCTTTCTACAGCCATATTGGCTATTTTTGGAGCTCTAGAAGTGAGTAAGATTGGTGATGCTAAAGGACAAGGTGTCCCTTGTGTGTCACAACTTATATGTTTTGACACTGAATCTTGATCTTTATCAAACAAGGATTTCTCCTCTTGACTATGATCAACTAATGGGGTGAGAAACAGAGGGTTCTCAAAAGAAAAATAGTGTGATCCTAAATCTTTGGATGAGACAGATCCAAGAGATGATGAATATGTCTCAGGTTCGCTCTTAATATCTGTGTTGTGACCTGTCAAAGTTTCAATCACAGGTAAGATGTATGGATACCCTTGTTTAATGAGTTCAATGAGTAATTTCTTCTGCTCTGGATTTAATTATGAAATAGTTGAAGGGAATGAAACTATATCAGACTCAACAACAGGTTTAATTTCACTTTCATGTTTCAAATATTCATTTGACTAGGTTTTCATGATTTCAAAGGATTCTTCTTGAGAATTTTCTGAAGATAATTTTCCCTTTGAGAGTGAACACTGATCGGAAAGAACTTTAGGTTTTCTTAGTAACTTTTCTCGATCTGGAACTGCTGCAACAAGCTCTGGATCTGGATTTTTCCTTGTTACTGGTCTCTTATTAGATGATGAATAATTTCAAGGAGTTTTAGGTCCTTTACCCTCTCTTTTCGGAGCCAAAATTACCACAGAGGAGTCACGAAGTGAATAATCACAATCTTAAATAATGTCCAAAATCATGTTCACCACCAAGATTTGAATGGAAACTTGTCATTTCCCCAGGGAAGATCTCTTCGTTTCTTCGTCGCCAACAATGGTGCCAAAAATGTTAGTCCCTAAAGTTGCACTCGACTGCTAAGGGAAAGCTAGGGCATCATTGATTTATTGCAAAAGCGTTTTGAGGGTTTTATGATTGGGTTTTTTGAGTAAGGTGGTTTGAAACTGGTTTCAAGGTAACAACATAACATGAAAAACAAGATTAAAACAAAGTATATCCCATTGACTGAATAATAGGTGAACATAAAGATATATTAAACCAATTAAGAAAAATGAAGGTGAAGCCTTCAATTTGTCAACTTCACAAGAATTCTTGCCCCAAATTTCATAAAGAAACAAGATTGTCAACTTGATATCAAACTTGAAAAATAATCTTTACAGTAAAATTTCCACTGTATAAATAATAAATATCTGAATAGAAAAAGAGGGTCTAACCATCCATATTCCTTTTCTATTAAGTGTCAAATTGAACATAAATGCCTTTACAATGTGCTTCACAAAAAGGTCCCTTGGATCTCCAATTTTTCGACCAGAACATGGTATTTCTTCTGTTTATTTAAACTGTCTATAAAACTTCCAGATCCTATCATCTAGTATAGCTTTAATGACTAGATTTCGAATAGTATCTATCTACTCAGGTACACTCAAAAAGAGCTTCTACAATCCCAAAATAGATCACAGCTCAACAACTTAATATTGCAAATATTGCCAGCATTACATTTGACTCTACAAAATAGGAATTTAGTTTGATTTTGTAAAACAAATCTAGGTCTTAACATTTCACTGACCAAAACCAAGTAGGCCTTGCCATATTTCCTTGAAAACATTTAAACCCTGATTGTAGCAAATCTCCATGTTACCTTTAGGATATACTCACAACAGTAGCTTTGGAATTTTTCTGTTTGAGCTTTGTGGTAAGCACAACATTGTGCCAATAGAGTCTGAAATTAATCTCCCTGAGTTCTTTGAGCAATGCCCTTTTCTCTTTCTTCTTATTTTTAAAACCTTGAATCCTTTCTTGCTGATGAGCATTCCATTGTTCTATCTGCCTTCTCCTTCTTTAATTGTCTTATTGTTTTCTGAAACTCATTGATCCTTTCTTTATCAGTTCTAATTTTAACTTTGAATCCTGAGCATTCTTCAATAGGTGCAGGTTCATTTAGGTTTAAGGAAACACTGGGTTCCTTGGATTTAAATTGGTACTTTCAGACTAATTTTGAGCTATGTTCTTCCTCAGAACTTGCTGAATCTATAGCTTCAGGCACTTCTGGTATGCGATCTGAGTCTTCAAAGTAATCATGTTTATCTTCAGGGGTTTCACTGATACCTTTATCCATCTCCTTAGCTTTTGATAATCTGGTTGAAGCTCTCGTTACATGACCTGTAGGTGGTGTAAGTATTCTTTTTCCTTTGCTGACATATTTCTTGGGTAATGGAGTCGTTTTTTCCCTTTTCCTGGTATGTGCTTCAACATTCTCAGAATCATCTTCTATGATTATGAAGTTTTCTTCTTTGAATGGCTGATTGAACATTTCCTTTGACTTCAGTCTATACATGTTGGTGACCCTAGTAGAATTTCTTCTAGGTTTCTGTGATACAGACACACGTTTAACCCTTTTCCCTTTGGCTGCAGCACCCCTTTTGCTGGTTGATGGTGTTTCAAGCTTGACTGTAGTTTGAGCATCAAGATCATTATCTGAATAATTTTCTCCTTTAAAATATTCCTCAAAAAACGTTTCAATTTCGAGCTCCCACCTAGGTCTTTTGATATCAGAAAACTCTTCTTTCATTGGGGTTTCATCAAAAATATATTGGCTCTGCGTAACGGTCTTCCTCCCTCTTCCTTTCTTCTGCTTATTGGACTGAGTGATAGGGTTTAAAGACTGCGTGAGCCAGCTCCAGGGCTTTTGTAATTTGCTCAAAGCAGACATGACTAGGGTTTTAATCAAGACTTGATGGAATGAGCTACTTTTAGCATTGGTAGAGAGTGACTGCACTCTTTTCGACATTTTTGTCAAGATTTTGAGCAGAAAATAAGGGAGATTTCATGGGTAATCTCCATTTAAATTCATTAGTATCCTGATATGGTAGATATAAACCAGTGAGAACCTCCCTTCATAGGTGATATACCTGTGGATCACGATTAGAGCTGTGTGCCATTTGGGCCGAACCTAGCTATGAGGTATTCCCCTTCTCCAATCCAGATTTTTCTTATCTGGAAGCAGGAATTGGTTTACAAATTCTGTGACAACATGCTCCTTCTTCCACCATCTTTCTCCTCCAACCATGAGCTTTCAAGTCTTTGCGATATTCTTTTCTATTACTAGCATCAACATTTTACCGATTTCAACCTCGTGACCATCAAAATTCAGAGCGAACTCCATGGAGACCTGCTCGTCATAACCCTAAAAAGTGGTGAGGAATTCAAACCACCCAGTGTCTCTAAACCTTTGAGCCATATGAGGATATGCTTCAAGAATTTCGGCACCCTCTGGTTCTATTCTGACAACCTGTCTTCTCCTCTTTGGCGCCATCAAACACAATTCTGCAACTGCGCCTTCGAGTTCCAAATTTTCCACCTGCAATTGTTAGTGTATACCTTTCCTTTGAGTGGATACCTAGATTCCTCACTGCAAGCTTGAATTCAGCGAAATCGAAAAGTTATAATATAACGATCATCAAGAAAAAGGGTGATTTGAATTTAGTCCTGCGCAAGTACACATCAATCGGATTATGAAATAGTTGCATTTGCAAATGATTTCCAGGCTTTCGTGGACGCATGCGAGTTGTCAACCCACGATTTGTGTCATCATAATGAAATCGGGATGGCATGCGTGTATCAAGGCATGATTGTTTGGCGCTACGGGAATAGGCTTATTCCCGTAGCGCTATTAATGACTCAACAAAATTTGAAAATTTGAAAATTTGAAAATTTGAAAATTCAAACAGGCATACAAGGAGACACCTCATTTTTAAACCATGACTTTCAAAATAAAAATTAAATAAACTATCCCAAAACTGTAATGAAAACCATAAAAACAAGAATTGAAATCAACTAGAAACATAAAATGAAGTGTGGGTAAAGAAGACTTAGGATAAGGGTTTCTCACTAAACCAAGACAAAATTAGAGACTAACAATACCATCAAGGAAACAAGGCACTTTTGTCTCCTTTTCACCATCAAGGAAACAAGGAACTTGCGGCTCCCTTGCATTATCAAACTTTTATGTGAAGCTCTTATATGTTATGATCCAACTATGTTATGTACCAAGACCCTGCTCCTCATGATGTGGTACCAAGTGGCCTCAATCCACACTGCTCATCTATGATATTCGGTCCTCAAAGTCTCTTCATAAATATTTTAGCAAAGTGGTAAGATCCATTAAAACACAAAACAAAAAATCTAGGCATAGACTTTAAAGTGAAATGAACTTCATTTAATAAGGAATTAATAATAGATCACCACAATAAACAAGATCACATATATAAGATATAATAAATAATTTTTTCATATGTAAACCATAAAAACAAATAGTAACAACATTCACATCATTCGAACAAGATTAAAGATCAAAATCAACCATATTTTCATAAGTGTAAAAGTACATAAAAATACATTCACATAAGTTGCTATCGAAATTTACTTTGAATGAAATTTCATATCATCCTCTAGAGGAATTTTCACCTAGCAATAGATAGGCTTGCAT
>ML822267.1:122215-140134 GCA_009831015.1 Picea engelmannii | reverse complement strand
GAGATACAAGGATAAATGAATAAAATAAACCTCCTACATTTGATGGCGAGCACAAGAAGGATGAAGATACACAGACATGGCTACTGGGAATGAGAAAGTATTTTCAATTACATAATTACTCTTCACATGCAGAAGGAATAATTTCCATTTATCATCTCAAAGGAAAGGCATCCATGTTGTGGGACAAATTTGTGTAGGTGCAACACATTAAAGGGAAAAATGTTACTTGGAAGGAATTCAAGAAGTATTTTCAAAAGAAATATTTGAATAAGAGATATTATGACAAGAAAATGAAGGAGTTATTTGAACTCAAGCTTGGGAGTATGACCATAGATGAATATGAAATAATGTTTTTAGAACTTCTAAAGTATGTTTCTTTCATCAAGGATGAGGCAATTAAGATTCAGAGGTATTTGAGTGGGCTTCCATCATTCATCAGTCACAAGATACAATATTATGATCCCAAAACATTGGAGGAGACCATAATGAGAGATAAATGCCTATATGATTAACATAAAGGAAGGCCAACTTTCCAAAAATATTTGGAAGACAAGAAGAAATACAAGATGGAATGGAGGAAGAAGGGGAATAAGCCACCATTTTTCATAAATAATCCTCATGGACAACCAACTTATAGAGAACCCAGAATAATTAGGACAGGGTGGAAAAGGCCAAGGAAGCCACCTATTCAATGTTGGGGTTGTAAAGGAGATCATATCTATAAATATTGTCCCCACAGGAGTGAAAAGGTGAAGATTGTTCACAATGTATAACAAGTTGAAATAGTGGAGGATATGGGCATAAGTGTACCTAGGATCTATGTAGCCCTATGAAACAAGCAAGAAGAGTTTCAGTCACATCTGATTGAAGTGGAAGTTGATATCAACAACCAAACCATTGTTATTTTAATTGATTCAGGAGCTATTCATAGTTATATAGATCCTAAGATGGTGGAAAGATTGCATTTTCCAAGAAACAAGCATGGAAAATATTAGTTGGTGTAGCTCGATACCAGATCCAAACGAAACGTTAATGACATGGTTAAGTCATGTCCAATGGACATGAATGGGCTGAGCACCAGGGAATATTTGAATATCTTTCCTTTCGGTTCCTATAATTGTATAAATGGTATGGATTGGTTGGAAAAACACCATTATATCATGGATTTTTATAATAAAGAATTCACTTGATGGGATAGAGAAGGGAACCTAAGGAAAATACAGGTAATTCCTAGGGAATAACTGTAAGAGAAATCTTGAGATTGCAGTTGAAGAAAAGTTATAGGAAAGGGTGTCAAATATCTATAGCTCATATGGAAGAGACACCTAAATATAGGGTTTCAAATATTGAAGATTATGCATTCCTAAAAGAGTTTGAGTATGTATTTAAAAGAATACCATGGTTACCCCCTGAAAGAGATATTGATTTGTCCATCAATATGATGCCTGGAGAAACTCCAGTATCCAAGACCCCTTACAGGATGAGTACACAAGAATTAAAGGAGTTGCAAATAAAAATTGAAGAGCTTTTGAGGAAGGGGTATATAAGCACAAGTGTGTCACCTTGGGGTTCTCTAGTATTATTTTTGAAGAAGAGGGATGGAACATTGAGACTTTGTATTGACTTTAGGCAATTGAACAAGGTAACTATAAAGAATAAGTATCCTTTTCCAAAGATCGATGACCTCTTTGATCAGTTGAGGAATCAAAAAATATTCTCCAAGATTGATTGCAGGTCATGTTATCATCAGGTAAGAATTAAAGAAGAAGACATCAACAAGGCTTTTTTTAGAACAAGGTATGGGAATTATGAGTTCACAGTGGTGCCATTTGGGTTATCAAATGCACTAGTTGTCTTCATGTGTTTAATGAATGGTATTTTTAGATAATACTTAGATAAGTTTGTCATTTTATTTTTTTATGACACTCTTATATATTTTAATTTAGAAGAAGAGCATGAGAAAAAATTGAGGATGGTACTACATGTATTAATGGAGAATCAGTTGTATTCCAATTTGAGCAAGTGATCATTTTTTCACAAGAGGATTAATTATCTGGGACATATCATATCAGAGGAAGGGATAACAGTGGATCCTGAAAATATTGAGGCCATTAGAGGATGGTCGGCACCAAAGAATGTAACAAAATTTAGATCATTCATGGGCCTTGTAGGATACTATAGAAGATTTATTGAGGGATTCTCAAAGATTTCACACTCCCTCACTTCCTTGCAAAATAAGGGAGTGAATTTTCAATGGACATTGGAGTGTGAAAAGAGTTTCCAACACTTGAAGAAATTATTAACAAGTTCTCCAATAATAAGGATTGTTGATCCAAATGAATAATTCATTGTATGCACTGATACATGTAAACAAGGACTTGGTAGAGTCCTCAATAAAAAATGATATGTTGTATGTTATGAATCAAGGAAGTTGAAGGAGCATGAAAGACACTATGCTACTCATAATTTGGATTTGGCAATCATAATGCATGCCTTGAATATGTGGAGGCACTACCTCATGGGGAAAAGCTTCGAGTTAAGGAATGACCACCATGGTCTGAAATATTTATTTGAAAATCCAACTCTAAATGCCAGACAAAGCAGGTGGTTAGAATTTATCAGTGAATATGACTTTGATATAAAGCATATCAAAGGGAAACAAAACAAGGTGGTCGATGCACTCAGCAGAATATTGCATAAGTTGCATGCTACAACCATTTGCATGTATCAATCAGATTTGAAAGATAGAATCTTAGTGTCTACAAAATCATATTTGCAATACATCAAAATAATAACAATGTTACAACAAGGTATTTTGCAGCATAAAATTGAAGACTATAAGCTGGGAAATGATGAAATTCTCATGTATAGAGGAAGAATTTATGTACCAAATTCCCAAGAATTGAAAAATATAATATTCAGAGAGATGTGTAATGTACGTTATGCTGGGCACCCAGGGTATCAAAAAACTATTTCTGCTGTCAAGAGACAATATTATTGGCCAGGCATGAAGAATGAAGTTGTTGAGTGTATTGTCAGATGTTTGGAGTATCAAAAGGTCAAGCATGAGCATAGACACCCAGCTGGTTTGCTACAACCATTACCCATTTCTGAGTGGAAATGGGAAGTTGTAACAATGGATTTAATCATCAAACTACCCAAAACAAGCAAGTAACATGATTCTATTATGGTAGTGGTGGATAAGCTTACCAAAACTGCCCATTTTATTCCAGTGAAGCTCACTCACAAGGGAACCAACATTGTTGATATTTATATGAGATAAATTTCTCAACTACATGGTATACCAAATAAAATTGTTTCTGACAGATATCCAAAATTTACATCAAATTTCTGGAAAGGATTATTTAAAGGATTTGGAACAAATTTGAATTTTAGCACAACTTATCATCCATAATATGATGGACAAACAGAGAGGGTGAATCAAGTGATTGAGGATATGTTAAGGATGTATGTGATGGATAAACCATCAAAATGGGAAGACTACCTACACTTGGTAGATTTTTCTTATAACAATGGGTATCGAACATCTCTAAAGATGATCCCATTTGAGTCACTTTATGGTAGAAGATGCAACACACCTGTAAGTTGGGACAACCCAACAGATAGAGAAGTGGTTGGGCTAGATTTACTTAAGGAAATGGAAGAGAAGATGTCAAAAACAGAGAAGAATTTAAGGGTTGTTGAAGACGAGAAGAGAAGCTATGATGATAAGGGAAGAAATCACAAGGAATTTAAAGTGGGTGACCATGTTTTCTTGAAAGTAAAAGCCAATAGAAGTTCCCTAAAGTTGGGAAATTGTTCAAAATTGGTAGCTCATTATTATGCATTGCTTGAAATCCTGGAGAGGATTGGGTCTATAGCACACATACTTACATTACCTGCATCAATGTCTATTCATAATGTATGCCATGTATCATTGATAAAAAAATATGTACCTGATGTTAATCATGTTATTGATTGGAATGTGATTCAGGTGGAGCAAGAAGGTTCCTTTCAGGTGCATCTGGCGTGCATACTAAACCGGAAGATCAAGAAGCTTTGGAATTGATCCATAGAGATAGTAAAGAGCCAATGGACCTAGTATGGTCCTGAGGATGCAACTTGGGAGAATGAGGATAATATGCGGCCAAAATAACCACATATTTTTTAAGGTTTTTAAAATTTTGGTGGTAAATGTGTATATATATTTCATTGAGGACAATGCATAAATAAGGGGAGGGGGATGTAACACTCCGAGACCGAGTCCCAATTGTAAATTTGAATATGTTTTATAGGTTGGTGAACCAGGTTATTATAGGATAGAAGGATTATGTGATTATTAGGCCAGAGTGCCTAGATGCTAAAGTCTAATGAGCCTATTTTTGTATATCTAAACACTGATATCATTAATAAAATACATCTCTATGTGTAGACCAACCACGATAAAGAGCAGGGGGGGCTAAACTCCACTAGGAAGGAAAGGGAGGGCTAACAACCTAGAAAGGGGGCTAAGCTAGATGGCCTAATGCCAAAGGAATATTATAATATTATTCTTAAGGATTAAGGTATGGATATAGATTATGTTATCCTAAGTTCTTATGGGAAGAGAATGAAATACAAGTAGTTATAAACGAGCTCTTGGAAGGCCATGTGTCATCAAGGGAACATGAAAATAAATGTGGGGGAGTCGCCATTTATTGGAACCATTCTTCCCATTCATGAGTCACTATATTCTCTCTATCACTCGACCTCTCCCTCTTGCATGCACGCCTTGAGAAATAACCATACCCTTATTGTTATGCACAATGCACATGTACCTTACTTGAGCATATGATGTACCTTACCCAAACGATTATTGCACCTTATCTAAAGTTCGTTATTTCCATCACCAACACACTACCTTGAACGTTGTTGCTGCCATCACCATTCCTTCCCTAAATGTCATTGTTTCCATCACCTATTCCATACATGAATTATGTTGATTCCTTCACCTAAGCCTGTCCTTGGTTGACTTAAGAGTTGGACTGAAGAAGTGGGTTGTCAGGCCCATGGTTTTGAAGAGGTAGGTTGTCAGGCCTGTGGATTGAAGAGGCAGGTTGTGAGACCCATGAGAAACTCTCTCCAAGCAAGATAAATGTTTGGAATTGATTTCTTGAGGGAGCCCAACTGTAGCTACAGTGCTCTAAGACTTCTTGTTCGGCCTATTGTTGAATGCCTGGAAGGGAAGTGGGGCAGACGAAGGAATCTTGAGAAGAGAAGGGGCACACTTTCGAGGGTGGGAAAAACATGTGGGGAATGAGAGACTGTGAGTTTCTAGTTTGAGTAGGAACCTAATGGAGTTGTTCCTACTATCTGAGATACATCAACCTAGCTAGGAATCCCTTTACCTAGGTGGAGTTTAGTTCCATCTTGGGGGTGACCCACTACTGAGAGTTCTGAGCAGCATGGTCTAAGGTTGGGAGGATAGTTGAAGGTCTACATGCAGTTGGTGGTCTTATATCAAACATAAGTATCAATTGTGTGTTAATTTATATGCCTTGTATTTATACATGCATTTATTTCTATGGGTTTATCTTGTGTATGTTGCATGTGTATTCCTACTGTTATTTCCACATGAATCTGTGTATTGTAGTATATATATGATTTTAGCCTTTAGATTCTTGATATATATATATATATATATATATATATATATATATATATATATATATATACAGATGGAATGAAATTATTTATATGTGGCATAGCCCAATAGTCTAAGGATGGGGATATTACACTAAAAAGACACAACCTTTTTCCCTAATAATATATCCCTTCTTAGGGGTGTCATGCTTCACATAACTAGCAACCCATGACATGATTCTAGTCGGGGATATTTGATACATTCAAAGAAATGAAGAATAGATGATATTTCAACTCATACCACTCAAGAAATCCAATTCACTTAGAGTTATGGACCAATTTTGGAGGCCTAGTCATCTCCTTCCATCACTCTATAAAATCAAAGAAACTCTATGGTAGAAAGGATAGAACTAAGATTAAATTTACACTTCTAGAGCATAGAGGAGATTCATCATCCATCCTCTTTCTTGAAATTCAACCTTAACTTGAGAGAGGTATAAGGAGGCAATGGAGCCAAGGGTACTAGAGAGGTTTGCATCAAGACTCAAGGCTTATGGTAAAATTGATGTAATTTTGTCTACTTTTGATTAATATAGATCAATATTGTTTCTCCCTTTCAAGGCTTGTGTAATCAATGATTACATCTTACTTATGAAAGTTTAGTCTCTCCTTGAATAGATTAAAATATATCTAGTTCAAAATTTCTTCCTTTAGCTTGGATAGATTGGAGAAAGGTGTTTCTTTTCTTTTGTGTATAGGTAAAAGGGTGATATAGAGATGGAGAGGGATATCAATAGTTGAATCATCGAAAGACATGCGAGGATAACCTTCATAAATAAGGTTCACTTTCCATCCAATATTATAACATAATAAAACAAATTTGATTGATCTAGGCTGTAAAATTATTGTTGTCTATCCCTCTATTTGAATTGGATCGAGGGCAGATCCAATGGAGATCTAGTTAGTCCATTGAATGAAATCCTCCATAACATCTTCAACATTCCCCATAAAATAAAGAAAAAATAATATTAAAGAATCATTATACTTCATTAGGTGTTGATTTTCATTAAATAACGTGTGAAAAGGAGGATTTATGATGATTTTATTTTCATTGAAGCTATATGTAGTGGTATTCTTTGGATCCGGTAATGACTTTTCTCCTCTCCTTGTATATTGATAATTCACTATCTATGGGAAAAAAAAAATCTTATGAATTGTCATTGAAATATTGGATCTATAACTAGGTTTGGATAGTTGTAAAAAAAAAGGTTTTTATTTCACTATCACGATTTGTCTTATAAGAATGCTATGAAATGTCATTTTTGGACTCTTTAAGGATGGGATCAAATTGTAGTTGCATTGTAGTGGAATATTATTTGATATTTTTCTCTTGGTATTTTAAAATTTTCAGTTTGCATTCTTATGTGTCCAATCTAGTATTTTTGTAGACAATACAATAGTTGAGGACACTGAAGAAATCCTTGAGTTTTCATTAGCGTGGCTATTTATGTAAGGATAATTCAATATTGGATTCTTCTCTTGAAACAATATTAAGTGAGTTATATGTTGCTAATTGGAAGATTTTTCTTTATGTAGTATGAAAGTTGCAAACAATGGCCACATGAAATGGAGTATTGATTTCATGGCTGGAAAATGTAGCAATCAAGAAAATTTTAAAGCCTGTGTCATTTTTCTGAGTATATATTGAGGCATAATGGTTGGGATTCTTGCTGTGAGGAACACATTTTATAGATAATCAACCAAAAATTCATTATCTTTTAACAAACGAATCACTGAACCTTTAGGGATCCTTTCGTAGTTTCCTATTACTTTAGGGGGGGAAATCATCTATATTGATGTTATGGAAGTTCACGACCCCTTGGATTTTACTTTACTCCATGGGCGAGATTATTTCTATGCCATGAAAGCTATTATGTCCACTCTCTTTCAATTTATATATTTCCCTCATAATGGAAAAATTGTGATTATCGATCAACTTTTGTTTGTTGGCCCCGATTTGATTTCCAGCCACCCACCTTCCCTAAATGGTCCTTATATGCTAGTGGTATCTCCCTCAAAAAAAAATTATTATGTAGTGACGTGCCCATACCTTTTACTACTGATGAAAATGATCCCCTCACTATATGTCCGAATTCTTTTGAATTAGATCCGGTAGTGGACATGGTGATCTCTTCAATAGGGATATTAGAGGTTGATATCCTTACCCCTATTGTGGCCCTCAACATGTATTCCTTCTAGAACATTATTATTTCATCCAATGAAGATCTCCTAGAAGCCATAATCGAGGTAGGTCCCTTGACATATATTCCTTCGAGAGAATTTTCCTCTTGGAAGCCATGATCAAGAAGAGGTTGTGGGCATAGTTCTCTCTTCTATGTCAAGCTCGTTAAAAAATTAATCAAAGATCTGGAGATCAAAACCATAGGATATGAGCATAGTTCTATTCATGTGTCAATCTCGTTAAAAAATGAAACATTTTCCTCTCCCGTTAAGTCGAGTCTTTCATTATAAATCTTACATGAACCTTCATTTCATCCACCCAGGTTAGTTAGTCCTCTTTATTCCTCCCTCTCTCATGAACATTTTTCTATTAGTAACTAGGAGTCTATTCTTATATATAAATTGGTGATAGGATAAAATTCCGTGAATGAAATGAAGCTTTGGGGGCATGTCTCCAACCTCTGGTTATCATGATGGAGTTGAGTTGCTATCTTCTCAAGCTGGGGGAAAAGTACCAACCACCCATGGGTATCCTCCCTCGAAACCTTTGGACATTACGTTGGGAAGTTCCGAGAACAATTATTTTTCGGTTTTAAGCTCGTTAAATAATGAAACTAGTTCCAAGCATAGTTTATTTTCTAGCTTCAATCTCATGAAAAGATGAAATCTACCCAAGCATAGTTTTACTTCGTTTTCAAGATTGTATAAAAATGAAACCAATCCCGAGATTAGTCTTTTTTCTTTCTCATACTCGTAAATACATGAGAATAGGTTACCAAGCTTATCCTTTGTTCTTTCTCGTGCTCGTAAATACATGAGAATAGGTTACCGAGCTCAGTATTTGTTCTTTCTCGTTCTCTTAAATACATGAGAATAGGTTACCGATCTCAATATTTTTTCTTTCTCATGCTCATAAATACATGATAATTTGTTATCGAATATAATTTTATCACTTTTTCAGAATCGTAAAAGATATATAGAAAAGGAACCCTTTGGAGTCTCCTTTAATCTCTTTTAAGACTCCCTAAATGTGAAAAGATTGTTGATCTATATCATTGTCTTTCATGCTCATTAAAGTGAATTAGAAAGAACATCCATCGAGCAATAGTTTATCTATTTTTTGGTCTCATCAAACTATTTACAAAAAATGAATACCCTGACCATCTTGCTTAGGAGAGTTATCATGAGTATTATTTTATACTTTTTCGGGGTTAGGAGACTAAAATTACGAAAAAGTCCCTCAAGATTCTTCTTTAACATCTTTTCAAACTCTCTAACTATGAAAAGGACATCTATTTTACCTTATTTGGACTCGTAAAACTTTACATTGAAGGACCCATATGTGATCGAACGCTTACTTCTTTCAGTTCATTAAGCATGGTAAGAGGGGATCATTGAAGATTAGTTATACTAAGAATCTGTTATCCTTCTCGAGATCCTTAAACAACAAAGAGGTACTCACCAATCATGGTGGGGGGGGAATTGGGAAGTGTGTCATTTTTTTGAAAAATTATGGTAGTTATTTGTCATCCTTGAATGTGACACATGTCTACATTATGTTGTACAGTTGGGTAATCCATTTTTCTTTGAGTCATTTGAATTCCATGTGTCATCACACTCTTTTGACTCATTTGAAGAGAACCTTTGGTTTTCATCATGCTCTATGCATCATCATACTCTTTTGAATCCTTCGAAGAGAACCTTTGGTTGTCGTCACACTATGTTTGGATCCTTTCCTCATCAATTCAAATGTTTCCAAGTCAATTTTTATGGAACACAATGTTCAAGGGAAGTATCAACCTTACAAACACTCTGAAATATTCATACCTGTGTCATTTTGTCCCCATTTGATCCATCACTATTCATCACTATCCTACATTTTTTTCATGTCGATGAAGGGGGGATACAACATGGCCCTCCTTTGAAAATCTAATTCATCACATTATCCAGGAATTAGACTTAGAAACCAATTAGTACATTGGATCTTGCATTCCTCAATGGAATGTTTCCTCATTTTCGAAAAAGGGTTTATATCATTGACCTCTGATTGGAATATTCCATCGAGTGTTTGAATTCAACTCATTGATTCATACCTGTTGGATTGTACTAGGGTACCTTTGGAGTCATTGACATCATTGATGATTTCCCACATAATTTTTAATGGTATACATTAATGACTGGTAATCAAGTGGTTTCTACGATGTTCAACATCAAGACATCTATTCACATGTCTAGAATCATACCATTTCGGGATTAGGATGAAGACCCTGGGTTGGGCACTCATTCTATTATGTTCTTTTCCCAGTTTGTGTTGGAGATCATTTGACACTACTGTATATAATGTCACATAGATCCACTTTGTATTGGTATGTGGCTATGTTTTTTTGTCATAGCTCCACTGTGTATTTTTTCATGGCTACAACCTGACTTAGTCATGGAGGTATGGATCAACATTAAATGTTCAATGGCCATATCCTTATTCAATGCTTTCATGGATCTGCAGTGTATTGGTTGGTGACCATAATTTAAGACCATTTTGTACTGAGCATGTGTATTCCTACCTCGGGATGATTCATATATATGTTGTTTGATGTTTGTTTACATCTTCAATCTGGATCTTCTATTCTATCACCCCTTGGCACACATCATTTTCTAAAGTGATTCCACCATAATTTTCTCTTTTGAACTCACACTTTAGGGGGCATCTATTACACACCAAATTCCCACACTACTAAGTGTCACACTTGAATGTTGTAGTGTCATTACCATGTGATAATATTTTCCATAATCCATAGGTATGTAGAAGGAGAAACTAATTATGTGAAGGTCAAAATACTATGTGCACATGTATTATTATTTTTATTTAAAAAAACTAAATTAATTTAGTGTGAGAATCCACCTCACATTTAGTTTCCTAATCATAAGGAGAAGTTGAGATTCTCATGGGTGCTCGAGATATTTTCTCAAACCAATATCCTAATTTGATATATCTTGAGAGATATTTCCTCCTTAAAAACCTTGAGAGATATTTTCTCCCTAAAATCCTTGAGAGATATTTTCTCCCTAAATATCTTGGAGATCCCAATTTAGTGGATCTAGTGAGTGATCTTCTCCTTCAATTCTTGAGATAGTTTTAAAATGGAAAATTATTTAAATTCCTTACGTGGGAGCTTAGGGGAGGGCGTTCTAAGAGTTTGAAACCTTTTTACTTGTGACATTCAAGAGAGAGTTGGAGAATCATTCTCATTATTGTCAGGTGGTGCACAAAGGGGGAAGGAAAGGAGAAGCTTGGAGGAAAGCTTGCACCACATCGAAACGGTTGTAAGTTTTTTCCATTGTTTCTCATTATGAATATAACTTGGCTTATTTCCTCATTCTTGTCTTATTCAATTTAATGCATGAATGTTTGTTATAGTTTAACTTAGATAGATTGGTTTTTATCTAATGCTACATAGTAGAAGAGAAGGGTTGTTTTAATTTTTGCAGGAAGATTGCAATAGTTTGCTTCTACCAGGACTTGGATCAGTTATGACACTGGAGAAACGAGGACAACCTATGAGAAGAAGGCTAGACCTATCTCTTTCTTTCTCTTTCTCCTCAACCTTCATGCATGAAAATATAGAATAATTAGGAAATAGGGATGTTAGTGTCCACTTGTTCTCTTATGTCCTGAACTGAAGAGAACCCAGTTCAAGGGGAGTTCAACCTATTCGCAGGGTGAAATTTCTCACAACAATATTTATCTTATTTCAATTAATAGATCATTGATTTTCCCCAAAACATTTTTTGTTCCATTCATATATATTCAAATCTGACTTATTCTCTCATAGAGTAGGTTAGATCCAAGTTAAATCTAAGATTCTAACAATATGAGGAGAAGTAGGATGGTATTGTTTTGTCTCTTGTGTGTTGATCTAGGACGATTAGGGAATGCTCATAGATGCCCATAAATATCCATAACATCCACAAAGGTCTATAATAGTTCCGTAATTCTCAAAATTTAACCATCCCAAATTTTCTTGAAAATGTCATCAATTCGTAGAGCTCGACGATAGATTTCCAGTGGCACAAATGTTTCCTCAAATAGAGTTTGTATGAAAATTTTATGAGTGGTCAAATTTGGAGACAAACCTAGAAAAACATAAAAGGTCAAGACAAAGGGTGATATCATCATGTCACTGTATGGCATAAGTAGAGTGACGCATGTCACCATTGCAAGGGTGACATGTGGAACATGATTATTGGTAGCTGACTAGGCTAGGTACAACACAAGTGGTTCAATCAGGGGTTGATAAGTTGTATAAATAATCCAATGAGACGTTTCCACATGTTAGCCTCCCATTGGCTATCTTGATTAATATATATTAAAATATTTGGGAGTCAACAAGGGTCAAAACCGTGACCTCCCAAAGACCTAACATAACCTCCACTGACAATACACTATGTGTTTGGTTCTTAACCTAATGTGGAAATGATTGCATTTGAACTTGCATTAAAGTTTAATTGGGTGGCCAAAGGGCCAAGGGCCTAAGGCCTCAACCCTTATCCCTTGGTATATCATATGTAATTTAATTGTTCCACTAATCCCGTGGACTATCAATGAACTATGGCACATATGTTATGTTTCCGCAGGGGGAATATATTATATACATATCCACATATGTTATTTATATCATATGTTACAACAAATAAAAAAATAAATGATGCATGTGGAAGTCGGTGGGAATGGAACCCCTGACCTTCCATACATTCTCCAATGGACTTAACCAAGTCCTCTACAAGTGCGTGTTTGGTTAAACCAACTCATTTATATTTAATGCATACCAAGAATTTAGGAGGATGGTTAGGGGCTCGCGCCCTATTTAATGGGCATGTGGAACAAGGATTGGAGACACCATTAATGTAGAGTTTAGTCTCATAACTCATGCCCAAGGATACCAAAGTTATGAGGGTACACAGTAAAGCATGCCAAATGTTACCTTGACAGAATTTTGAGAATTTTATACTCATTTTGCATGATTTTTCTTTAGGAATACAACAATGCACTCTTTTATGAATTTGAGCAACATGTAAAAAGTTCATTGTAAAATTCAAGTATTTGACCATTAATAAAAGAATGTCTCTATTGGAAGCGGACCTGGAGAGGTAGCCCAAATTGGGTGAACTCTATTTTTTTTCCAAATTGTGTATGTGATTTCATTATTGTTGTTCATTTCAAGGTCAATTATTTTGCAAGTTATTTTATCATTAAAGTGGATTTGGTTAGATAAGTTCTTCACATGTAATTTTCATACAATCAAACGATCATTTTATTTTGAAGATCAAGTAGATGATTTTGTGTATTAAAATATTAATAAGCATCTAAGGATTTTTCAGATCAAATTGGTATCAAAGAAAGTTTTACGAGTGTTTGCAAGTGAATGCTTACAAGAGCCAAAATCAAACTTGATAAAGTAAAACTTGCAAGTTATAAGTCCAAAATTGGAAATATATCTCGAAGACATAGGATGGCTTATGAAAAAGGAGAAGAAGAAGATCATCCCATGAGTCATGAAGATATCATAGCTATGCTTCAATCATTGAAAGAAACAATAGATGAGTTAGAATGGACAATTCAAAATCCTGTAAGCGGAGAATCTTCAGTAAAAGGAGAAGGAGGAGATGAAGGTGGTGGACCTTCAAAGCCCCCTTTACCATCCTCATCATCATCCTCAGTTTCTTATGAAGCAATTAAACATTCTTCTCGATGAAAGAAGTCCTATAATAAGTTTGAGCATAATATACCATTACTAAAATTGGATTTTAAGTTTGAATTTTTGACCTATGATGAAGAATTGAATGCTTAGAAATTGGACAATTGGATCAAGTAGATAGAAGTATATTGCAGGTTTACAAATATTATGGATGAGGCTACAAGGATACAATTAGTTTCTATTTGAATAATTGGCACTACCTTAATATGGTGGGAGAGTAAGATGCAAATTCATCTGGTTCAAAAGGGTAAAGTAATATCTTACTCGGATACGTTTACTATGGATATAAGGAAAAAAAATATCCACTAGCACATACACAAACAATAATGATCAAATTGAAACATCTAAGATAGGGTAAAGGTCAGAACATTCATACATATACATCAGAATTAAAAAATAAGGCATTATCACTCAGAATTCTATTATATACTCATGAAACTCTTCTAAAGTATATTTGTGGCATGGAATGATATCTTCATCACACTATTCTAATGTTTATCCCTACTAAAATTGATAAGGTGTCGGTATGAGATACACATATAGAGGGTAGTAAGGGTAAGCATGCAAACAAAGATAATAAGTCATTCAAGTTCGACAAGAAACCAAAAGGTAAATAGAAGAGTAAGAAATCATCCAGAGTGAATCAAGCTAAGGGATGACCTACATGTTCCCACTTTCATAAAAAGGGACATAAGGAATCACAGTGTTGGAAGCTACATCAAGAATTATGACTAAGGAAATTCAAGGATAAAGGGAAGTAAAAGATTGTTGCATCAGCTCATCAGGATCTAGTGTCAGATTCTGGAGATGAATCTAAAATCATGGCCATAGGAAGAAAAGGTATATCAAATATTAATTCAAACTCTTCAGCTCAATCCACCAAAGTGGAAAGTGATATTGATCAAAATAAGAGAAGTGAGATTTTTCATGTGAGAGTGATTTTCAAGCATACCAAGGTAGATACTTATTTGATAGTGGATCTACATCATCCATTTGAAATTCAAACTGATGCAAGAGAATATGCCATGGGCACATTATTGATTCAATGAGGTAAACCTATATGTTATAATTATAATAATTTCACTCAAGTTGTGATTAAATATCCAACATATGACAAGGAATTGTATGCATTGGTACAAAGTGTAAAGAAATTGAAGCATTACTTAATGGGAAAGGAGACATTAATTTATATTGATCATCAACCATTAGAGTATTTGCAGTCATAGAACAAGCTACAATAGTCATGAAACTTCAGGTGGATGAGTTTTCTGTAGTAGTTTCATTTGGTAATCAAGTATAAGAAGGGTATTCATAACAAGGTTGCAGATATGTTGTCAAGACCAATAATTCATCCATCTACAATACTCAGGTATAATCCTTTAGAACATGGAATTTATGCAAAACAATATGCTAGGGATGATGATTTTAAATAAGTATATTATTCTTTAACTCATGACAATTAAAAATCAAATTATTATATGCACGACAATTTTTTATATCATCTTGAAAAATTATGTATACCAAGAGATGAAAGAGTAAGTGTAAACAAAGAATTTCATAGATCTCTCATCTCTAGTCATTTCGAGGTTGGTAAGACGGTAGCCCACTTACATAGGTATTGTTATTGGCCTCAGATGAACATGAAAGTTTCCAAGTATATTAAAGGGTGTGTTATGTGTGCCACGAGTAAGCCTAGCGACAAAAATATAGGATTATATACACCACTTCCAGTACCTTCTCGTCCATGGGAAAGTATCTCCATGGAATTTGTAGGGGGTTTGTCGATGTAAATGATAGGTCATGATTATGTATATGTTGTAGTGGACATATTCAACAAGCTGTGTATTCTAATTCCATGCAAGAATCATGTCACAATTAAACAAATAATTCATAGGTTATTCGCTAATGTATGGGTTCATTTTGGACTTCCTACATCTATAATATTAGATCGAGCCTCTTTCTTTTCGGGAAAGTTTTGGTCTCATTTATGGTAAATAATGGACACTAAATTGAAGTAGAGTATAACTTTTCATCTATAGACAGATGGATAGATAGAGGTGGTGAATATAACAATGGTACATCTACTTCGAGGATACTACAAAAAACATCCTAAATTGGGATGAACAATTACCTTATATACAACATGCCTACAATCATGTCATGCATTCGTCTACTCAGAAAATTCCTTTTAAAGTATGTTTGGGGTACTTTCCTAAGACACCTATGGATTTTTTTTTTGGAGAAGTAGGTAAGGAATATGTACAAGATGATATAGATAAAGTTAAAAGGTTCATTCAAAAGATTAAATAGGTACATTAAGAAGTACAAGAAAAATTGGAGAAGAGCCATGCCAAGTACAAGGAAACGCATGAAAAACATTGGATTGATCATCAGTTTGAAGTCATTGATCAAGTATGGTTACATATCATGAAAGATAGAATGAAAGGATAAGGAAAAAATAAAATACCAATCCAATATGTTCCATTAAAAAACTTAGAAAATATTGGTACCAATGCCTTTCGTTTAGATCTACTAGCCTACATGCAAATGTATTCAATGGTAAATTTTGAGAATTTGAAGATTTATGATCCTCCTATTATTATGGATGAAGATGAGAGTATCCAGGTTCCAACAGTAGATGATTTTGCTCCAGAATATCTGGAAAAAATATAGGAATATTTCATTCTCGACAGAAGAATTATAATTTCATAGCGAGGTGATGTGGAATATATTTGAGTTTGTTTTAAAGGGGTAAAACCAAGTAAAGAAAAATGGATGGAGATCGGAAGGGTGAGGGAACTCTACCCTCACTTAGTTGATGAGTAAATCAAAGCTTTTAGTGGTCCAAAAGTCTTCCAATGAGGAGGAATGATCTAGGAGGATCCGAGAATGCTCACAGAGGTCTAGAAAGATATGGAACATCCATAGAGGTCCATAATGGATTAATAATGATCAAACTTTGTCCATCCCAAATTATTTCTAAAACTCCATCAATGTATAAAGATCAATGATATATTTCCAATGGCACAAATTTCTCCTCAAACGAAGTTCATATGAAAAAGTTATGAGTGGTCAAAGTTCGAGACAAACTTGGAAAAAAGTAAAGATCAAGTCAAAGTGATGCAGGAGCATTGTCAGCAAAGCACACATGGAGAGACAAATCAGCATCCTAGTGCACCATTTTAATTATTTTGGAATCCTAAATGGTGGCATTTCCTATAAATATGTTTTGAACAGATGATTAAAGAAGATCAAAACGCTTGGAAGTTGAACGATCGCGAGAGATCTAGGAGTTTCACTCTTAGAATTTAATGTAACGGTGCTTAAGTGGGACTTAGTTTTTTCTTTGAGAAGAGAGGTAGTTGGAGGGAACCCTAGGATTCCCTCTTGTTTAAATATTTGTAAAACACGCCCAATAGAGGTTGTTGTTGATAGTAGTCAAGAGAATACTAAAGGTTGAGAGAAAAACCATTGTAAGCCAAGGAGAGAGCTGAGACTCTGGCGCATTCCATCCTACACAGATTGTAATTACATTATGCTATTAATATAAGAGAACATGTTTCACTGTTCATGAATTCTTGTGTGGTGAATATTTGTATTTGATGAATGTTATGTGGGTGTAGTTAGGAATATATGTTGTAGGTGTATGTATTAGATTTCATCTGCAAGGATAAGATATATTTCACTATCTGTCTATGAGTTTGTTGGATTTGTTTTGGGTCCTTTAGGTTGTGTAAGGAGTGCATGATAGATTCTTGAAACTCTGTAGCTGGCACAAGGAGTGTGCATCTAAAATTTGAGTTGAATTCATAGGATAACATGCCAGGAGGGCACACCAGAACATTCACATACTCATAGAGTGTTGGGCTCTAAAGATGTCCTAAAAACAATCTCTATGCATCATCTAAAGGTAGGCACTTGCACAAGCATTTTACTTGTTGCCTACATAGGTTCTTACCTTATGTTTTCAATACCCAGCCTCAAGAGATACAACACCTGTAAAGGAACAAAAATCGTAAAGGGAATGACAGTTGTTCTATTCAAATGAACAACACAACCTACAAAAGGAACATCAATCGTAAAAAGGGGACAACAGTCATTACATTGGGCCGAACTAATGTTTAATTAATTGCATTGTAGTATTTTCCAAACTATCTAATTTGTCAACCCGGGGTTTGTTGGAAGATTGGTTGTTGTCATTGATGTCAACCCTAGTCATGGGTTTTGGACCACAAGATTGATGAAGTTATTTGGACATGAAGGAAAATGAAAATGAAGATACAACACCCATGGATGGATAGTA
>ML822267.1:85401-113005 GCA_009831015.1 Picea engelmannii | reverse complement strand
TTAGGTTTGGGATCCAGGAGGATCTCAACAGCATAGCAGAGGGATCCATGAGCAGGAGCTCATGATTTTCCCAGCAATGGAGTATGATGCAGGAGAATCGTCAGCAAAGAACACATGGAGAGACAACTCAGTTCCCTAGAACACCTTTTTAATTATTTTGGAATCTTAAACGATGGTGTTTCCTGTAAATCTATTTTGAACGGATGATTAAAAAATATCAAAACGCTTGGAAGCTGAATGATCATGAGAGATATGGGAGTTTCACTCTTAGACTTTAATGTAACAGTGGTTAAGTGGGACATAGTTTTTACTTCGAGAAGAGAGGTAGTTGAAGGGAACCCTAGGATCCCCTCTTGTATAAATCTTTGTAAAACATGCCCAGTAGAGGTTGTTGTTGATAGTAGTCGATAGATTGTTGAAGGTTGAGAGAAAAACCATTGTAAGCCAAGGAGAGAGTTGAGACTCTCTTGCAGTCTGGCCTACACACATTTTAATTAGAATTATGTTATTAATGTAAGAGAACATGTTTCATTGTTCATGAATTCATGTGTCCTAAATATTTGTATTTGATGAATGTTATCTAGGTGTGGTTATGAATATATGATGTAGGTGTATGTCCTAGATTTCATATGCAAGGATAATATAGATTTCACTGTCCATCTATGAGTTTGTTGGATTTGTTTTGGGTTCTTTACTATTTAGGTTGTGCAAGGAGTGCACGACAGAGTCTTCAAACTCCGTAGCCGGTGCAAGGAGTGTGCATCTAAAATTTGAGTCGAATTCAGAGGAGAATGTGCCTGGAGGGAACACTAGAACATTCACATACTCAGAGAGGAACCTGAGGGTTGTTGGATACCTTGGAGGAGAGATTGTACAGAGGAGGAACAAAGAAATACAGGGTTACTAAATACCCTGGTGGAAAGTCTGCGCAGGAGTAAGCGTAGTACATAATTGTTGAAGATTTTGTATAAGCTCCGCCAAGAGGGCATTGAGTAGGAAAAAGGAGTACATAGGTGAACTCTGTTTCGAGTTCATAGGAGGAAACTCACAGAGTTATTGAACACTCTGTAAGCTCAACAAGGAGTTCTTGAGAAGAATTTTCCAAGAGGGCACAGATATCCCTTCGAGGAACAAAAGGGACAGATATCTTTGAGGTCGAAGCAGTTGAAGCTCAAGGTGAGATAGAGTTGATGAACACTCTGGAGAAAGACCCATGGAAGGTGTGTACTGGGCCAACACTTATATCAATGTTGAAGAAGTATGAGGATTCCAGACAAGAAAGAGAAAAGGGTGTGCGCAGGTGAACTAATTCCAAGTTCAAGCTCAAGGAGGGATAGCATTTTTGAAGAGAAAGTTGAGACCCAAAGGAGTCGGGCTCGTAGGAGAATCAATGACTGCAACCTTTGAAATTTTTGAAACTCTTCCAATTTCGGAAGTTTGCAGAAGCTTAGGAGGTAGAGCAATCGCAGTCGTCAGATCAGTTCTAGGAGGAGTGATCTGGACTATCAAATCAAGGTCCAAGATGAAGAAGGAGCATGCAGAGGAGGAAATAGTCGTCTGATCCAAAGGTAAGTGCATGAGATTTAGTCCTTTGAAACTGCATAGGAGAGCGGACTTGTGAAGTCCCGAAGCTAGTTGGGACAGTCCATCATCCAGGATGACATGTGGCAATAGATCAGTGGGTTCGTGAGAAAGGGCTCCAGAAGATCTGCGTGGAGAATAAGGTAAAACTATCGAATCTCTGAAGAATGGAGTGGATCCTAACCATTGATTGTCAGGAGGGACGTGGCAACAGATCTGAGAGTTCATGGGAAAGAACTTCGGAAGAGTCTCCGTGGATTAAAGTGAAATCTCTGTGAAGTCTCGAAGAGTGAAGTGGATATGGACCATTGGATCTAGAAGGACACATGGTGGAGATCCACGTGTCTCGGAGAAAAGGTACTCTGGAAGAATTGGGGTAAGTTTAGGCAGAGAATACCCGAAGAGCTGAGAGATGAAGAAATCCTGGTCATCCATTGGGATAGGACATGTGAGTTTAGATCAATGCTTCATTGATTCGCTAATCGGGAGGAACAAAGGTAGGAGGAGTGAAAACTACTGAAGGATGAAGTCAATAAAGGTCGTTGGTTGCAGCGAAGATATGTGGAAAGGATCCATGGAATTAGGAGGAAAAGTCACTTCAGAGGTTTGATACTCCGAAGGAAAGTGAAGCAAAGGGGGCATTGACTAAAGGTCACCTGAGGGGAAATCAAGAAAAATCTGGACCGTAGATTGATCTGGAGTTTGATCTGAAGCTCCAGGTACTAGGCACTTCAGAGAAAAGGAGTTTTAAGATGTTCAAAACTCCCGAAGGACAAAGTCCGAAGCGATTGAGGATATTAAACCCTGGTTCATAGCTTGAGGTCGCATGAGGAGAGGGGCTATTGAAATTTCAAAGATTAAGGAGCGTTGAAGAAAGGGTCTGTGGGTTCTATATGATCTGTGCCTAAGGTGATAAATGGATTTTGCTAATTCAATTCAGGGCCAGCAAGGTCTCGAGGAGCTAATTCAGCTTGAGAATTTAAAGATCCTTCACCGAAAGGTTGCAGAACCCCAGGAGGTGAGGGGGGATTCATCACAAAGGATAACATCATCATGTCATGTGATGACATTACCAGGGTGACACATGGCACATTATTATTGGTAGCTCACTGGGAAAAGTACAACACAAGTTTTTCAATCACAGGTTGACAAGTGGTAGAAATATGCCAATGAGAGGATGCCAGGGCCCACATGGAAACCTCCCATTGGATATGTTAATTAATATATATTAAAATAGTTGGGATTACACAAGGGTTGAACCCACAACCTCCCAAATACTTAGCATAACTTATGTTTCCAATACACTATGTGTTTAGTTCTTAACCTAATATGGTAACGATTACATTTGAATTTGCGTTAAAGTTTAATTCGGTGAAAAAAGGGTCAAGGGCCTAAGCCCCTGAACCTTGGCCCTTTGCATATCATATGTAATGTAACCATTCCACTAAACCCAAGGAATATCAACAAACTATAGCACATATTCTATGTTTCTGCGAGGTAATACATTATATACATATTCGCATATCTTATTTATAACATATGTTACTACAAATAACGAAAATAAATGAAGCATACAATGGTCGGTGGGAATGGAACCCCCGACCTACCAACCATTTTCCAATGATATTAACCATTGTTGGGCATGTGTTATATTCTTTGCACAAGTAGTAGTGTTGGGACCGCATTTTTTCTACCTCGAGACCACATTATATTTAGGTGGTTTTTCGGCACATGGTTTATTTGCTGATGGTTTTCTATTTCCGGTTAAGGAATTAGGGTTTTGGACTAATTCAGGTCATTGGGTTAGGAGTTTGGATGTCACTGGATCATATATATATTTTTCATTGTAAACATTGTAACATAATGAATGAATATAGAATATGCTACTTTTCCCGGTTTGGGTTTCCAGGGGAAAAATATCTGTGTAATGTTTGTATTTGCCATTGTATCTTTTTTGTCTCTTTACTGAATATTTGTTTGCAGTAGATATTGTAGAAGGTTAGAATTTACATTTGGTATCAGAGCTTTATTGGCTTTAGGGGGATGCCTTTGTGGTCAAGGGTTTGGCTCGGGACTATGATAAGCCTTGTTACAGTGGGAGATATGTGGTATTGTTTTTTCAGGTGAAAAAAAATGGAAACCAATTCGAAGATGGAGATCAAGAAGTTTAATGGGAAAAGTTTTGTGTTGTGGAAGCTCAAGATGGAAGATCTATTGGTGGACAGAGATCAGTGGATCACGGTAGATCCAGGTACTGTACCTACAGGAATTTCTACAGATGACTGGAAAAAGTTGGATCAGAAGGAAAATAGCACAATCCAACTGTGTCTCTCTGATTCAGTATTACTGAATGTGTCAGAGGAAGCTACAGCCAAGGATTTATGGGAAAATTTGGGGAAGTTGTATCATTCTAAGTCCCTCGTAAATAAACTATTCTTGATAAAGAAGTTGTATAACCTAAGGATGAGAATGGAGACTCGATGACAAAGCATTTGAATGCCTTCAATACTGTGGTAAGTCAGTTAGTATCTATTGAGACTAAAATTTCAGATGAAGATAAATGTATCAGTTTGTTGTGTTCTTTACCAGACTCGTGGGATAGTCTGGTTGTGGCCATAGGTAGTAATACAACTTCCTTGAAGTTTGAAGAAGTGGTATCATCCTTATTGTCAGAGGATATGAGATGGAAGAATATGGAAGGACATAACACAGACACATTATTTGCAAGAGGACGTTCCCAAGAAAGAAATAGATCTAATTTCTCAAGTGGGAGATCTAATTCTAAGGGTAGATCTAAATCTCCTAGAAATTTTGTAAGGGTATGTTGGAGATGTGGAAAAGAAGGGCATTATAAGAAGCAGTGTAGATCCAAAGTTGAGAAAAAAAAAATGGATCTGAAGAATATTCTTCTATAGAAGAAAATACCTCCAAGGAAGAAGGAGGGGATGTGTACTTGGCCTCATCAAGAACACATGCAGATCATGAGGCATGGTTGGTTGACTCTGGTGCATCCTTTCATATGACTCCCCACAGGGAGTGGTTATGTGAATATGAAATGGATGATGGAGGTAATGTTTTCTTAGGTAATGATTCAAAAACCAAAATCATAGGAAGAGGAAGGGTCAATTTGAGGCTCATAGATGGAAGGATTAGAACACTGCCTGGTGTTCTATACATCTCAGGTTTGGCCAAAAATTTTATTTATGTAAGCAAAATGGACGATGAAGGGGTAAATTTTTTTTTTGAAAAGGAAACTGGTAGGATGGTTCGAGGAGAAATGGTGTTACTAAGAGGAGTTTGGTTTGGAACTCCGTATAATCTGAAAGGAATCACTATTAGTGATGGGTGTAATAGTTCCATTGTTCCTGAAATTGGAGTTGAAAAAGAAAGAACTCCTACAGTATCTGGAGAAAAGGTTATGATGTGCCATCAAAGACCGGGGCATATCGGAGAGAAGGGTCTTCGACTACTACACGGTAAAGGTATAAAGGTATGTCTAACTGATCTCTAGATTTTGATTTCTGTGAACATTTTCTATATGGGAAGCAAAATCAGGTAAGATTCCCCTCTGGTGCAACGAGGGCAGAAGGAATTTTACAGCTAGTTCACAGTGATGTTTTTGGACCTGTGTCGGTCCCATCATTGGGAAAATATGTGTACTATGTCTCATTTATAGATGAATTCTAGAGGAATACTTGGATATATTTCCTCAGGAAGAAATCTAAATTCTTTAACAGGTTTAAAGAGTTTAAGGCTCTTGTTGAGAATCAAACAGAGAAAATAATTAAGGTGATGAGGACAGATAATGGCGAAGATTTCTGTGGAAATGAATTTGAATAATTTTGTAAGAAGTGTGGTATAGCAAGGAAGAATACTACTCCATATACACCTCAGAAAAATGGATTTACAGAAAGGATGAACAAGATGTTGATGGAAAAAGAAAGGTGCATGCTCAGTGGTGCCGGGTTAGGGAAAGAATTTTGGGCAGAGGCAGTGGGTACTGCATGTTACCTGGTCAACAAATCACCCTCATCAGCGTTGGAAGACAAGACTCCACAAGAGGTATGGACTGGTAAGGAACCTTCTCTCACACATCTCAAGGTTTTTGGCTGCGATGCATATGTTCATGTTCCAAAGGAAAAAAGGAGTAAGCTAGATAAGAAGGATGAAAAGTGTATCTTTATTGGATATAAATATGGTCTCAAAGGTTATAAGCTTTGGAACTCAGAAACTAAGAAGGTAGTGTATAGCCGAGATGTGGTATTTAGAGAAATGAAGGATGTTGTTAAACACAAAGCTCTACCAAGTAAGGAATAATCAGAGAACATAGAGTTTGATTTAAAGGATGATGAATCAGACTCTACAGAAGAAGATGAATCAGAAGAAGAAGATCCTCATACTCCAGTATTGAGGAGATTGGATCGAGAAAGAAATCTACCGGAAAGGTATAGTCCATCTGATTTTTGCTCAATTTTGTCTTTGTCTATTGTTGATGATGATCCTAGAACTGTCAAGGAGGCAGTGGATTCAGAGGATGGAAATCTCTAGAAAAGGGCCATGGACGAAGAAATGACATCTTTGGATAAGAATGAGTCTTTGGATCTAGTGGAGTTGTCAACTGGAAGAAAGCCCATTGGCAACAAATGGATATTTAAAAAGAAGTTGAATGCAGAAGGAAAAGTGGATAAATACAAAGCTCGGTTAGTAGCAAAGGGTTATTCCCAAGTTGAGGGAATTGATTTTGGTGAGATTTTTTCTCTTGTTGCCAAGTTAACCTCCATAAGATTTTTGTTATCTGTTGTTGCTGTATTTGATTTTGAAATAGAAAAAATGGATGTGAAGACAACATTCCTACATCAGGATCTGGAAGAAGAAATCTATATGAAGCAACCAGAAGGTTATGTTGTGAAGGGAAAGAAGGAGCTAGTATGCAAGCTAAAAAAGTCCCTGTATGGTTTAAAACAATCACCAAGAAGGTGGTATCAAAAATTTGATACTTATATGCTGGGACTTGGCTTCACAAGAAGCAAAGAAGATCATTGTGTGTATTTTAAATTGATTAGTGATCATTTGATTTATTTGGTCTTATATGTGGATGACATGTTGTTGATAGGAAACAACAAGGAGATTATCCAGGATGTGAAAACTCAGTTTTCCTCTAAATTTGACATGAAGGATCTCGGTGCTTCAAATTTCATTTTGGGCATGGAAATTAAACGAGATCGGAAAAGGAGGAAACTTTGGTTAAATTAGAGAAAATATGTCAAGACAATATTGCAGAGGTTTAATATGAAGGAATGTAAATTGATCAAGGTTCCTATTCTTGTTGGTGTAAAGTTATCTATGGATCAGTGTCCCAAGACACATGAAGAATAGGAGGACATGTATCATGTTCCATATGCGAGTGAAGTTGGAAGTTTGATGTATGCAATGGTCTATACCAGACTGGACATTGCACATGCAGTGGGAGTTTTGAGCAGGTATATGTTAAAACCAGGGAAGGAGCATTGGACAACAGTAAAAAGGGTTTTCAGGTATTTGTGTGGCATTTCTAGCTATGGATTGTGCTACGAACAAAGACCGGGATTGGACGGAGTGGTGGATATACATGGGTTTTTGGATGCATACTGGGATGGATATTTGGATTGTAGGATATCTACAAGCGGGTGTGTGTTTAACCTTTTTGGAGGAGCAATAAGTTGGATGAACAAAAGACAGACTGTAGTGGCACTTTCAACTACAGAAGATAAATACATGGCAACCAATCATACAAGTAAGGAAGCAATATAGTTACAAAGATTGTGTTCAGGTATTGGATTGGTACAACAAGATGTAAGGATAGAGTGTGATAGTCAAAGTGCAATTTTTCTAGCGAAGAACCCTGCTTATCATTCAAAGAAAAAGCACATTGATGTTCAATATCACTTTGTGAGAGACATGATTGAAGAAAAGAAAGTATCACTGATGAAGGTGGACACTTTGAAGAATGTTGCATACTCATTAAGAAAATTTGTGAGCACTGAGAAGTTCTCTTGGTGTAGAGGATCCATGGGCATTGTTTCCTTGGATTGTTTACTATGTAACCCTGTAACCCCCTGTATGCAAAGAAAACCACAAGTGGGAGAATGTTGGGTATGTGCTATATTCTTTACATGAGTAGTAGTGTATGATCGTATGTGTCAAGCACGCAGGGGGGTTAGAGGGCGGGGGGGTGCTAGGCCCCCCTTTGAGAGGTACAAGGGGGGGGGGGNAGGCCCCCCGAAAAAAAAAAAAAAAAAATTCATCGGGACCACATTTTTTCTGCCTCGGGACCACATTATATTTAGGTGGTTTTTAGGAACATGGTTTCTTTTCCAATGGTTTTCTATTTTCGGTTAAGGAATTAGGGTTTTGGATGCTATTGGATCCTATATGCATTTTGTATTGTAAACATTGTAACATAATGAATGAATATAGAATTTGTTGATTTTCCCGGTTTGGGTTTCCAGGGGAAAAATCTCTGTGTAATGTTTGTATTTTCCATTGTATATTTTTTGTTCCTTTATTGAATATTTGTTTGTAGTAGATATTGTACAAGGTTAGAATTTACAACCATGTCTGCGACAAGTGAGGATTTTATTATGAAACCAACTGATTTATATTTAATGCATGCCCATAATTTTGGAGTATGGTTAGTTTCCCGCGCCCTATTTAATGGGTGCATAGACCAAGGATTTTAGACACCATTAATGTAGATTTTAGTCTAGTAACTCATTCCTAAGGGTACCAAATTTTTTAAGCTATACCATAAAGCATGCCAAGTGGTACCTTCACAGAATTTCGAGAATGTTTTACTCATTTTGAACGATTTTTCATAAGGAATCAAATGGTACATTCAATTTCTACATTTGAGCAACATGTAAAAAGGTCATTGTAAAATTAAATCATTTGAGAATTAATAAAAGAAGGTCTCTATTGGAAGTGTACCTAGAGAGGTAGGATAAATTGGGTGAACTTCATTTTTTTTTTCCAACTTGTGTATGTGATTTCATTATTGTTGTTCATTTCAAGCTCAAATATTTTTCAAGTTATTTTATCATTAAAGTGGATTTGGTTAGATAATTTCTTCAGATTTAATTTGCATATAGTCAAGTGATCATTTTAATTCGAAGATCAAGTAGATGTTTTTATGTATTAAAATATTAATAAGAATTTAGGGATTTTTTGGATAATGTGTAGGAAGCAGGTTGTAGGAGTTGGAGATGGAACTTCAAGACTACATGAACCATGACATACAAAGTACAACCTTCAAAATAAGGTATGTAATTGTTCCACTTCCTTGTGTAATTGTGAATCTAATTGCTTGTTTCTAGGAAAATCCGTAGAAGTCTAGCCCATTGTCTATCTAGGACCAATAGGCAAATCTTAGGGATATCTTACTATCCATTGGTGATATTTTCTTTGTAACACCCTAGCCCTTACATAGGAAAACGAACCTTCTAGGCCTCAAGAAATGTGAACAAAGATTGCAACAACAACACATGCCCTCTCTATGAGGTATTTCACCTCCAAGTGGTATTCCAAGAAACCTTGGGTGTATTTACACAAAGGGGATGGGTTTGGTAACCTTGACTATTCTTCGGAGAGGAAAATATTTCCTCTTCCCATAAAATAATTTTTTAGTGCTAAATATTCTCTTTTGAAACTTGTCAAGGTGAGGAAGTTTGAAATGGTTTTCATTTTTTGTAACAACAATGCACACATGTTCTTATGAATTCAAAAAAGAGGAAAGAATGCCCATTTTCTTCTATGTGTTGGATGAATTGGTTTCTTTGGTTTTAGCTTTGTATTGATGAACCTAGTGTTTTAGGATGGATAAACAAAAAGCCACTCATTTTTAAACATCCCTATTAATATCTATGTTTTCAATGATGTTTTTAAATATGTTCCACGCATTCATTGCCAATGAAATTGCATAGACTTATAGAGTTTTTATACACATTCCAAATATATATTGTTTTAAGGAAAACATATTGTTTTCTATTTTTATTCATTTTTATTTATATATATATTGTAATTCTAAAGTACATAGGTATTTTATTTATGGAGTAACTTTTGATTGCCTCACCTAATTGGGAAACAAATAATATGGTACACAATTATAGACCGAGACGTACAAATTAGAAAACAAAATAATTTACTATACTAAGACTCTCTAACTTGGTCTTAATACTTTACGTCATAATTTCATGAATTCATTGACTTTATTAATTTTTAAAATATATAAATTAACACTAAAAAATATGCAAAAATAATGGCACACGAGAAATTATTGTTATCTACAACTATGCAAATTTGTTTTAAGGAATTCCGTCATTTAGGTACTAAAATTATGTCTTAATGAAAACATATGCACTATTATTTAAAGGAAAAGTAACACACCATTGTTAAAAGACAATGAAGAAATAAAAATTTGTATTATGTGCAAATTCCTCCACACTCTCTTTAGATCTCGTGAGGAAATGGTATTAAGACATATTATATAGGGATTATGCAAAACTAACTCATTAATGACACTAACCACCTCATAAATGAGGTACAATAACTACATCATGATGAAGGACAACTAACCCACTAACCATTTCATTTATGAGGAGAAGATAACGACAGTTAGACATGCTTACATAAAATTTCAAATAAGTCAAGTATGACTAACTAATTGAATCATTCACACCAACATCTTCCCTTATGTTTGAGTTGGGGAGTAATCGAAAAATAAATATAGACTTGATTACTATATTACGGAAGCTAATTTAGTTTCTTGCATTTCATATTTTTACACCAATATAATGTACCTAGGGAGAATAATATGGGGTACTTAGGGAGGTACTCAATGGGATAATGAATGTAATGTGACCATAATCATGGAATAGGCCTTCTTGGTAGTTGGTGGGTAATAAATAGGTTCACTATGTAATTAAAAGGAAATAATATAATAATAAGAGATAGTGAGCATAGACTCATAGGAATAATTGTGAGAAAGTATAAATACACATAAGTCATTGTATTGGAGGTCCATTGGATGTATTTTTTTGTAGAAAGAAAGGCTTGTGGAGTGATTCCTTCAATACAGAGTCATTATTGGTTTTACCCTACCTTAAGCGTTCTTCTATATATTTGTGTGTTATTTATGGTGAATGTTTTGGTATCTTTGGAGTTTAAGGGTTTATTTTTAAGTTTTTCTATTTTATTATCTCTTATATTTGTCAAGGTTCACTACAAGTGGTATCTAAAATATATCTTAGACACAAAGTGGGATTTGTTTTTTCATTTTGTAGATTTTTTAAATGAAAAAAATGGATGGAAGCATTTAATTTGATTTATGAAAGTTTCTGTGCAAAATTTGAAGAAACCGACCATATATTTTTGTTGCTCTCAAAACATATCCAAATTCAAAAAAATAAACATCTAAAATAGAGTCTAGAAAGTGAAGTTGTCACTAATTTAAAATCATCAGTTTTTTTGGGGGGGTTCGGTGACAACTAGGAGGTTTGTAGATTCGATAACTTTGGATAGAGCACACAATGCACAAATTTAAGTCAAATCGGTGCTAGTAAATCCAGAGTGGTTGTGGTATTTCATAATTATGGTCATAATAGAAAATAAGAGAATTATAGACAAATTTTGTATTGTTTTACATTAGAAACCTCAAACCATAGCTACATAAACTTAGTTCAACTGAAAAGTAAGTGATTTTCTTTAAAACCCGGTTCTATTTTTTGGGTTTTCATAAGAAATGTAAATTTTATAGGAAGTAAAAGAGACAACTTCATCATTGGGAATGTCTTGGAGAATAACTCTCTCTGTTCATTTAAAATACAATGTAGCCATCTAGTGAAAATTGTTTAAATATTCCCCGGATGGGGTGCTAGTGCGGGACAAATGTCACCAGGAAAGGATGCAAGGTGGCCAACATGGCGATGGCCATGTGATAGGAGTGTGTCACACCCTCTCGCCACCCTCATGCATTTAAGCCAAACTTGCGCTAGCCAAGGCGCCATTACTCTCAGTGTGTCTAGCCTAAGCTTTATGTTCTATCGATGGCTCAGAGCCATGAATCAGACTTTACTCATCTCGTGCGTGCTTACCTCTTTCACCATTATCAACACCATGATTTCCACCAGGTGCATTCGCAGTTGTTCTCTTCCAAGGCCGAGATCTCTTGCGACTTGCACTCCTCCCAACTGCTCCTTCTCTACATGTGATTCATTTCAGCACTTGCAAATCCCCTCAGTGTCCTAGGCATGCCGAGACAAAGGGGGAAATCCAAGCGCGGCTCGGCCTGGCAGCCCAGTGTTAGGCGAAAATATTGTCGTTTAATTTCATTGTAGTATTTGCCCAACTATTTAATTTGTCAACCTGAGGATCATAGGCTTACGAAGCACACGCACTATATATGCAGGACTGAAGTAGATGTAATCTAATCTAAATTTCTGAAATGAAATTAATCTAGGAAAGCATTGAAAGACTAACTAGGAAAGCAAGAAATAGCATAAGGCAAAATCAATACAATATGTGAAGAGTTGAACGACAAATGACATATGTGAGCTCACATAATAAATCAATCTCAAATTATATTATAAGAGTCAAATGATAAAGCATGAAAGAATCAAAGCTAAGAATACCCTTCTCTCAATTATAATACTAAATTATGAATTACATGATCAATTATGAATAACATCCTCCAATTATGAATAACATGATGACCTCATGAAGAGAGAACACTCTCTTATATACATGAGTGACATAATTACAGATCCACTATTCTCTCAACTTATTCCTTCAAATCCTCCACAAATACCTTGGATAAGATATGCCATAAAAATCTCCATGATCTTCTCCTTTGAATATGCTTGAATCATTATCTTCAAATCTCTTTCAAATCTTCAAAGATGTAATTCGAATTTGAGGATAGGTGGTGAATTTTGACTTTGTTGAAATCTTCAAATATGCATGCACACATCATCAAACTCATCCAACATTGATATATAATGAAAATATGTCATTTTTCTAATATTTAATCACAAATTCACTTGTAATACTAAAATGAATAAAGTGGAAAATAATAACATGAAACCCGAACGTATGTATGGAAATGGTATGATAAAAGGTTAATGGAATGATGAAATGTAAGGAATAGTGAAGGAAAAGGTGGATGAAAATACGACATTTTTGAGGCCCAACATACCCCCCAACTCAACTTGTTCCATGCCCTCATGCAACCATGGATGGATATTCTTAATAACTTTTGGCATTTAAACTATGGCTTTGATTGATGATGTCTTTTTAATAAGGAATATTTCCAGGATTTTAAATACATGAGTAGCAGGATGTAAAATACATGTGTAACAACATGTAATACATGTGTAACAACATGTGAAATATGTGTAACGCCATGTGAAATTTTTCTTATGTTTGGTTCTTGTGTGACAACCATGAATACAAAGAATTTTGGTTCTTTTGTTAACAACATTAATTTCACTTATTGATTTTCTTGCTGAAATAATTTAGCCATGTACTCACTGGAAATAATAAGCTATCAATGTGCATAAGAGAGCATCATTGAGTATACAAAAGTCTTTTATTTATCTTTATGAATTGTGCCAATATGTATACCAATCGAAATGCAACAAAGTCTCATTGGAAAAGAAAATTTGGTAAACAATAAATGAGATGAAAAATGGAGTGATAATAGTGGAAAAAATGGAATACTTGTAGTGAATAGGTAGTAAATATATTCCCCCCCCCCCCAACTAAATCGGTGGCATGCCCTCATGCAACTTAGTGTAGGTCATGGAAGGAAAGAGAGCATGGCAAGGAAATTTTCCAAAATCTTCAAGTCGGCATATAAGGAATTGTGTGATTAAAGCTTAGAAAAGAACATACCTCCACTTACCCAAAAAGTAGATGTAGTTGTTGTGGTTGTTGGATCAGGAAAACGTGATTGGCACTGTAGCTGCAACTACTATAACTGCTGGAGAAAAGAATATCTGACTGTGACTGATGGAAGATGGAAGGTGTCATTGCTGCAAGATCAGGAAAATGGAACTGCTAATGTTTTTGCTGCTATAACTGGATCATGGGAAGTGAAGGAATCTGAACTGCTACTGTTGAATCATGAAAAATGTGGAAGGCAAAGAATATGGAACTGTGGTATTCTCATAGATCTGAAATCAAACTACTGCAACTACTAAGGGGATCATGAAAAAGTGTATAGTCTTCACTTGCTACAAATCGATGGTACAATTCTAGTCATGTGAATAAATGTGTCGATGTTGAGCATGAAGAGAAATCATTAGATTATCGACCATTGATGAATGTTGTTAACCAATGCGAGACAAACTCACCAGTGATGTCAATGAGTGTCAAGGTACCTGAGTACATCTTGCGAAGTGCGAATAGATGGGTTGATGTCGATCCACTTGCAAGATATAAAGATCAAGGGACATTTATGTATTCCCACGATTGCTAGCGAAAGAGTTTGCCATTAAGGCATGCAAGCCTCAAGGTACTCAAAAGGAACTCTAGTCTATATCCCAGATAAGGTGTCGAGGTCGATGGGGCAAGACTTGTTGAAAGGTGGGCCTTAAGGAATCCCAGATCAATCAACATGAGTGTATAAAAAGATTAGTAGGACTATAGATGTAAAGATATTAGTAGCAATAGGGTTTTTGGCAAGGAAATGTAATCATGGAAAGGGGGTTTTTTTTATTGAGAAGGAAAACTGGAAAGGCAAAAATGAACTAACAAATATAAGGGAAATGATGTATGCAACTCAGAAAAATAGGTGTGTGGAATCATGAAAGATAAGGAAATGGAAGATGGCTTCAACACAAGGATGAGAAATCGGCTTTGAAGAAGAAATGGGACAGTGTTACAGCATGAAATTTGGCAAAATGTTTTTGTGTATCAGCAAAAAAAATTTGTGTAGCACCAAACATCAGGATGCGCAAAAAGTTTCTGTGTATCAGCAAAATGTTTTTGTGTAACAGCAAACATCAGGATGCGCAAAAAGTTTCTGTGTATCGGCAAAATATTGTTGTGTATCAACAAAATATTGCTGTGTATCAGCAAATTTTTTTTGATGAGTAATAGTTCCTTCAAGCTATCTAGAAAGGTATGTGTTCTCTGAAGAATTTTGTGATTCTTGAAAATCACTTTAGAAGCAAACTGTGATCATATCTGAACCTGGAAAAGCTTATTACAAATTCTGCATGAAAACTGTGAGATTTGCAAAAAATATATCATGCAGAAATGAGTGTAAATGTGTCAAATCAAAGAAAAATATATGTTTTATACCTTTTTCCGTTGCGCTTGTTTCTTCATTGATGGCTGTCAAAGTTACTTCAAAAAAAAAATTAGTGTTGAAGCGTAAAATCATGCGTTCATATTGTTTTCAGGAATATCCATTTGCAATTTTAAATTTTCTGAGTTTTTAAGTGTTTTTATTGTTTTGCTTTCCATAAAACAAATGAAAACATTTTTTTATGACTTTTATTATTTTTTTTATTTTTACAGGAAAACAAAATAAAAGAAATTCATGGTGCAGAAATGAAGCAAAATTAATTATTCTAGAAATATGAATAAGGTCACAACAGAAAAAATCATAAGAAGTTCCATGAAATCAAAAAAATCAACTATAAACTTCAACGTAGTCCATCTTGCATTCGCCAAAACATCATTTATTTGGTGACATAAATCCTATGCTACAACTTGGAAAGTGCTATCAAAAATCTCTTCTGCAGTAATGTTGTCAATCCTTTCTGTGTTGTTGTCATTGGTGAATGTCTGTTGCTTATGCGACCCCCATTCATTAGTAAGTTCGTGTGTAGTGCACTGAGTGTGGCCATGATATATAACTCAGAGATTGAAAAGCCCGGTATCGGTGGAAATTTTCCCACGCTGCTCTCTAACATATATTTTTAGGTTACACATTCTTGCAAGTAGATTCGTTCCTTTGGATTCTACAATAGATTTTCTAATCACATGAATTTGCTAGCATTTCTTCAACAATGAACATGGGTGGATTTAGGGAATGGGTAGATCTGAAATGATCAAACATCTGCATAAAGATAGATCAACATGACTAGAAAAATAGGCATAACTAGAATTGTAGACCGCAAATCTCCCAGATAAAAATGTTGTGTGAATCCACTTCTAACAGAGTCACAAAATCATTTATCTCGATAAAATTTCCATTCAGACATCAAGAAATAAATCGTGTTGATATGGAAAGGATGAACAAAGTCTAGAATTCTCTTCCTCCGCTATCATAGTGCCTTGGAAATGCAAGTTGGCATATCAAGAAACAGGAGTGACTCTGAAATTCATAATCACTCACAACAAATATGGAAATACTACATTTAGTGTCGATTGCAAGAACATTATCCAAACCAATATTGATGGTGTACTTACCTTTCTTAATCAACGGATCTATGAATCACCCATACTGTGAACTTCCTTCAACTTTATTGATACAAAACTTGTATTGAGTTGATCATATGAAATGTGTTTGAAGTGCTTGCTTACACAATGGTGGTAATCAGCAGCCACACCATTTCAACAACTAATAAAAAATACTGACACATATGTAAGTGAGGTAGTATTTATTTCTTGCAACCTAAAAATGAGCCTACTTTTGCATGTTCCGTTGAACAAGCTCCCATCCATTCTTTTGAACCACATAAGAAAATGTTAGCAAGGTATGAATAAAATGAACCAGACAACGATTTCAGATTTCCTCTACATCCAGTGGTATGAATAAGAGCAACATGATCATTGCATACCAAATATGATTAATACACCAATTTGTAGGATCAAAAGGTGAGAATACAGGTAAAGAAAAGATCTCACCAGTCAGTAGCAAGATTGGGCCAATCACCCATCAGTCAAACATATTGATCATTGCATGGCAGCGTGGAAAAATCTGGTCTGTCTTCACTTTTCTTCATTAAATAGTTTAACTCAGTCAAATGAACAGAATCAGCATAAACTCCCATATGTCTGCATATTGGGCACCTGTCACATTGATTGGCTTCTTTCATCCTTTCAATTGTAGGTATTGATTCCCCTGTGCACGCACAAATTTTGTAGAAAACATGTCCACATCCCAATGTAACAGGATCAAACATTGTATCCAAACAAATAGGGCATGTCAGGTTAAACTCCAATTTCATGGAATCATGTAATGAGCATTTAATAACAGGATCACTGCGAGTAAATTCATATGAGCATTCAGGAAAATTTCACCAATATGTCAATGCTCTGAATCTGTTGTGTTGATCTGAAACACAATCAATTCAATTAACCATGGCAACTTCAATAGCTCTATGTGCTTCGCCTGTAACTTTGTCTTGAAGTTCCGACCATTCACTGAGCTATGTACTTTGTCATACTTGTTTAGAATCTTTTGAATCGCAATGGCATTCATGGCCACATAGATGACTAAGTGTCGGCCTTCTCAGATCATTGCCTCATGATCATCAGAAAATAAATGTTTAGTACGCTAGAGATACCTTTGAAAACCAGAAGCAAGATGAAGATGAAACATACGTCTAGCATTGTAATTGAAGCAACCCACTATAGCCGATACTTCTTTTGTAAGCTCATAAAAGAAAATTTTGTCACGACAGATTGGGCCTTGAGGCGAAGGAATTCGATGCCCACCAACACTCAATAGAGATTGAGAGAATTAGCAGGAAAATGTGGTGATGATGCATTAAAGTTGAGTGAGAGATAAAAACGAAGGTCAAGAGGACTAATATCTACATGGATATGCAATCTTACTTATGGATTTGCAAGATTTGCTACCTCCGTGAAGGGAGAAAATCGATACACCGAAAAATCATAGTCGATATCTGCGTTTGAGGAGTTACAACAAACATACTAGGCTAAACCATTCCGAGGATGACAATGATAGAAATCTGAAATTTCTAATTTTGACTTGCCCAAAATATATTTTTTTGATTTTATAAATCGTAACAGTCCACATATTTTGGCCCGGGAAACTCCAACTAGACTATTACCGGATTTCTCTCGTCCCTCAACAATAATATCAAAAACTTACCTTAAGATGGATGTTCGTTAGGTATTCAGTTATAATATGACGAAAACAATTTCCGGTGTAGTGTTTATCCAGGTTTTATGTTTTCAGCCAAGGCAAAATCTTCTTTTGTTTATACAATAAAGCTAATGTTGAAAGGGTGTGGTGTAACAACGAACACATTGTTGCAAACTTTTGGATGAAAGCTACTTCTCGAACCCTAAGAGCCTAGGCATTCAAAATTTCTACAAAGATTTTGATTTGGTGTGGCTAGTCATAAAAATTATCGGAAATTTTTACCAAACATCTCGGATCACAAAGAAATCAAGGTGAGATGAAGCCCGATATGAAAATGCAGAAATGTTTAGATAAAATTTCTGTTGCGAAGGTGTATGGATCAAAAGTGTGTGTAGTGTTACTGTGGATTTTACATGGGTAGTGCAACGCAAATTACAAGTGGGACGCACCGTTTCAGTCATTGGTTTTGGTTCAGAGTCACTGTCTCAACTTAAAAGTCATTGTTTCAGCATGTAGTTTTAGCAGTTGTTTCAGCATGCAGCAATTGTTTTAGCATGAAGAATGCAGTTTGTTTTTATTCACCTAATGTGTACTGTTTTTATTGTGCAGGTTGAGGATGGATGCATAGCAAAGTTTTTTATTTATTTATTTTTTCTATTATTATTATTATTATTATTATTTTTAAATGAAAACAAGAAATTTTAAGAAGAATTTAAATGAAAATTTTGAGCAAATGGAGACAAGTTTATTGAAAATTGTAGGCGAAAAATGGATTAAGCAAAAAAAAAAATTATTGTCCACAATTAAAATTATTCCTGAAAATTGTTAGAGGCACCCTATTTTTTGATCCTCGCGATCACTCAAATTGCGTAGGAGAGCATACTTATTCTAAGAAAACAAAACTAAAAATAAAATCCTACCTGCTCTATGCTAACTGAAACTTAAAGATTAGTTACGTGTAGTCAAACTTCCAATGGAGCCAAGCACGCAACAATAACAACAATATGTTCAGTGGTGATTTTTCAAATGAATAATGGAAATATTCGAAAGTGAATGAATCTAGTTGCTGTAACGACAAACTAACTAAATAAAAATGAAATTTATCTAATCGAGTGCTTACCTAGAACCATTGCTCGATAATGCTTTCATAGGTGCATTTTTCCTCACTCAGATCTTGTTGTAACTCCTCTTCATCTTCCTCAATCTCCTGCTCGAATGATTGTTCGTCATCAAATATGTAGGGTTCTTCAGATGTTGAATCCTCGTTTGTTGTTGGAGGAGTGTTTGAATCTTTAATTGTTGTCAAGATCTCCTCTTCTAGAGAAGAGGAGATCTTGACTTTCGCGAGGATCTGAGTGAGTAGTTCCAAGTTGACACTCATTGTTTAAAACATATTGAAAAAGGGGTTCTTACAGCACCAAATCAAAATAAAAAAACTGAAAACCATACTTGTTGAAACACATACTCTCCACAGTTGCAGAAAACACACTTTCTACAATTGAAACTCACACTTGTGGAAAATGAAATTTGCATGAGTTGAAATTCACTCTTTAGAGTTGGTAGGGAGAACATGAGGAGTCTCCACTCAAGTAGCTTCTATGACCCCTTACCAACATACGTAAATTACACTTGGATGAAAATTCAAACTAAACCTCAATCCATCGTGCTTCCCCAACAACGGCGCCAAAATGTTAGGCGGAAATATTGTCGTTTAATTCTATTGTAGTATTTTCCCAACTATTTAATTTGTCAATCCAAGGTTCATAGTCTTGCAAAGCACACACACTATATATGCAAGACTGAAGTAGAAGTAATCTAATCTAAATTGTTGAAATGAAATTAATCTAGGAAAGAATTGAAAGACTAACTAGGAAAGAAGGAAATTGCATAAGGCAAAAACAATACAACATGTAAAGAGTTGAATGACAAATGAGATATGTGAGCTCACATAATAAATCAATCTCAAATTATATTACAAGAGTCAAATGACAAAGCATGAAAGAATAACAATGAAATAATCAAAGCTAAGAATCCCCTTCTCCCAATTACAAAACTAAATTATGAATTACAAGATCAATTATGAATAACATCTTCCAATTGTGAATAACATGATGACCTCATGAAGAGAGAACACTTTCTTATATACATGAGTTTCATAATTACAGATCCACTATTCTCTCAACTTATTCCTTCAAATCCTCCACAAATATCTTGGATAAGATATGCCATCAAAATCTCCATGATCTTCTCCTTTGAATATGATTGAATGATTATCTTCAAATCTCTTTCAAATCTTCAAAGATGTAATTCGAATTTGAGGATAGATGGTGAATTTTGACTTTGTTGAAATCTTCAAATATGCATGCACACATCATCAAACTCATCCAACCTTGATATATAATGAAAACATGTCATGTTTCTAATATTTAATCAGAAATTCACTTATAATACTAAAATGAATAATGTGGAAAATAATAAGATGAAACCCAAATGTATGTATGGAAATGGTATGATAAAAGGTTAATGGGATGATGAAATGTAAGGAATAGTGAAGGAAAAGGTGGATGAAAACATGAAATTTCTAAGGCCCAACACCTAGCTGGTCGCGCGTGGTTCTTCGACCCCCGCTTGCAGCATCTCCCAGTGCATCACCTTCTTCACCTTCCTCGCCCTCTTCTCAGTCACAGCCTGGTGAAAGCCTTAGCAACCTCCTGTCCCTCTCATCGCCCTTCGCAAGTTGACTAGAGTGGTTTCCCATCTCAGGAAACTCCCTAGGTTTCAACCCAAGACCCTTATCCGATTTGGCTTCCACCTTGCGGTGACTTCCTATAGTCCCACCCAACTCACCGGCGAGAGCACCAGTTGAACCAGAGATCTAAACCAGCTAGCATTACCTTGTACCATAACCAAAAATCCTTGGACCTCAACCAAGGCCTCACTCCTTCACAGACTTAGTACTAGGCTCACAATTGCAAGACAACCTTGCAATTATGCAAGGTTTGGTGTTTGAACTATGGCAAGGCCTGGATGACTTGCAGTTCCAAATGGAAATCCTGGATGGGAAGAATTCAACGCTCCTGCAATTTTTCTCAACTATGCAGGGGGCATGCCACTCAACAGTAGGAGACGACGATGCCATAGGGGGTGGAGACAAAGACGACACAGGGGTTGGAGGCGATGTCGACACATGGGATTCCATGAAAAATGATCCATATGGATATCAGTGGCCACCCACCTTCTCCAACTGACTCAAAACAGGTTTCTGACATTTTTGGCAATTTACTATTTTTAGTAGTTTTTACTTCCGGGGACATTTTGAGGGACTAAATGAATGTTTTTTGGTATCAAGCTCCTCAATGATAGCTGAAGGAATAATTGAGTCCCCAAAATGAATCTCCTCAGTGATACGTTTCCAATGGGCTATCACACGCCTAAAACGTAGATCGTATGCAAAAGTTACGACCCCGGGAAGTTGATGTACTAGCTTACCCAAACGGGGCCCACATGACTTTTGGCGCTTCATCTCCTAGGGTTAGGTTTTTGGATGTCTAGGGTTTTTGGAATTCTTGCTTATTGTAAAAATGCCTTGAGAGCCTCATTGTAACCTTCTTCTTGTGAATGTGCACAGCTATCACATCTCTTCTCAGAGATAAGCCGCCACCATTCTAGCAAGCTTGTTTCCACTACATTTTACAGTTTCATCTTATTTTGTTATTGAATAGAAAACCAGTTTTACTGTATCTCTGTTATTTTGTGTTAAGAACCTGTTAATAATCTGTATTCATTTCGTTCTTCTCATAAAATCCGGATTAGTGGTATCAGAGCGGTCTGCTCCTTGTCGTCTTAATGCATGTCCCCAACGAGGTCGGAGTACAAAGAGTTCGGTCTCGAGCTTGTTTCTCTTGAGAACAGAATCTCTCGCACGCCCAAGTGACCTCCCATGGTAGGAGAAAATAAATATGATAGGACAGGAGATCCTTTCAAATTGTTGATTGAGGAAGCCCTCACGCAATAGAGGAACGAGATGATGGATAGTTTCGCGCAAATCCTTCGGCAACTACCAATAGGCAATGCATCTTCTTAAAACGGAGGTGCCTCCCCCTTCAAGGTACAAATAAACTTTGATATTCCTATATTTGAAGGTCAGATAGAGAAAATGTTGTAGATAAGTGGTTGAATCTACTAGAAGGGTATTTTTCTGTTCATAAATTTTCGAATAGAGAAAATATTACTTTTACGCTCCTCAAAGTCATTCCCCATGTCAAAGATTGGAGGGAAATTTTCTGTGAGCAAAAGGAAACAGAGGAAACCTCATTATTTTTAGTCATAACCACCTGGGAATCCTTCAGGGATGCTATTAAGGAACAATACTACCCTGTTGAAAGTTATGATGACCTGTATACCAAATGGACCACACTGTGGCAAGAAAGAGACCAGGCAGTGCCAGATTTCACAAATATCTTCCATACCTTGTGCACCAAGTTGGGTATCAAATATTTGGAGCGGAATCTGGTGCTCAAGTATCACGGTGCTCTGCATAGATACATCCAGACCGAAATGGAATTTCTAGACATCTCATCCTTGGGCACGACCTACTGATATGCTGTCAAAATCGAGCAGAAGCTCAAACAAAAGACGCGGCAATTTTGGCCTGGGAACCCCTCACAACAAAATCCAGGAGAGGACGGCCCCAACCCACCGAGCAAAGGAAAAAGAAAAGACGGACAATATCAAGACAACTAGTGCAAGCTGCAGGCAAAGAAGGACACCGGAAAGACAAAGAAAGATACCGAGAAGTGGTGCGACTTCCATAAGAGCCCTTAGCATAACACTGCTGACTGCCGCTCAAAGCAGTCGTTGGTGGCCTAAGTGAAAGCCTCTGACTTAGATGAAAATTATGACTCCGAGACAGAACCAGAAAGGGGAAGACGGATCATTGATGTGGAACCTAGTGCCACCATTTCTACCACCAAGCTCCAACCTGGTGAACCAGACGAGACAGAAGAAGGAGAGCGCCTCTTCCATTCAAAGATGTGGGTAAAAGGCACCCTGATGCACTTCATCGTTGATAGCAGTATCCAGAAGAACCTCATCTCAGTAGAGGTCGTCAAGCAGCTGGCCCTGCCAACAATGTCGCACCCACAACCCTACACCATTGGATGCCTCCGCCAAGGAAGCGATCTCCGTGTCAGCCAACAGTATCGATTGTCGTACGACATCAAGCCCTTCAAAGATGAGGTATTGTGTGATGTTGCTCCTCTTGAAGTTTGTGATGTTCTTTTGGGCCAACCTTATTTATGGAAACGTCATGTTGTATATGAGTCTAGGCCTCATAGTGTTATTATTACTTTGAATAGGAAATTGTACAGGATACCCGAGGCAGTCCCACCTAGTGCTATTTCCTTGATCTCTGCTAAGCAATGCAGGAAGGTCATCTCTCAGATGGGGAAGTTTGTCTTCTTCGTGATTCTCTCTCAGAATAAGCGAAAGATCACAACCACATCCAGGGTCTCTGCGGCCGACCTCTCCACATAACAGAAGCAAGTAGATAAGGTCGTGGAAGAATACTCGGATATCTTCTCCTCACCTACAGGGGTACCGCTGCACTTCCAGGTCAAGAACCCCATCGATCTGACCCCCGACGCACCGTTACCCAATGGGCCAGTCTATCGTTGCTCTTTTTTAGAGAATGAGGAGATCAAGCAACAGATCGAAGAACTACTCCACAAGGGGCACATCTGCCCCAGCTCATCACCTTGCGGGAGCCCAATCGTGCTGGTACAGAAGAAAGATGGAACCGGGCCACTCTATATTGATTACCGGGCTCTAAATAAAATCATTGTTAGAAATCGATACCCGATTCCCCGAATCGATGACCTCCTTGATCAACTCACGGGGGCTAAATACTTTAGTAAGATTGATCTGAAGTCTGGCTACCACCAGGTCCCGATAGAACAGACAGATGTATGGAAGACCACCTTCAAGTCAAAGGAAGGACTTTTTGAATGGTTGGTCATGCCCTTTGGTTTGGCAAATACTCTAGCCACTTTCATGAGGATGATGGACGATATCCTATGACCATTCACAAATACTTTTGTAGTGGTGTATCTGGACGAGATTCTAATTTATAGCAAGACTTGGGCCAAACACTTGCAGCATATTCAACATGTTTTGCACACCCTGTGGCAACACAAGTTATACGCCAACCTGGAAAAATGCTCCTTCGACATGGACAGGGTCCATTACTTGGGCTGCATCATTGATCAGCATGGTGTACATGTGGATCCAGCCAAGTTCCAAGTCATCCATGACTGGCCAGCCCCAACAACACTCACTGAGCTTCAGACCTTCTTGGGACTTGCTAATTTCTACCATAGGTTTGTGTTGGGTTTCTCCCATATTGCATGGGCCCTCATCCAAATAAACAGGGGTGGTGGTAAGGTGAAATTTGAGTGGGGCCGGTCCCAACAACAAGTGTTCAATGATTTGAAGCAACGCTTGTGCTCAGCCCCAGTACTTTCACTACCAGACCTGCAACATCGCTTTGAGATCGAGACAGATGCTTCAGACTATGTTGTGGGCACCATTCTCACTCAGCACGGACACCCCGTGGCCTATCATAGTGAGACACTGTCAGATATTTTCCGTAAGTACCCTACATACGACAAAGAAATGTACTCCATTGTGCAAGCATGCCGCCAGTGGAGACATTACATTCTTGGGAAGGAGACAGTCATCCACATTGATCATAATCCACTGCAGTTCATGCAGACACAGGGAAAACTGCAGAATAACCGCCATCAAAAGTGGTCCACATACTTGCAGCAATTCCAACTCAACATCAAGTATAAAATAGGAAGCACCAATCGCGTCGTTGATTGCCTTAGCAGACCACCAGTTGCGGCACTCACTACGGTGCTAGACTCTTGCAACCATGAGACATCTGGATGGCCCCAACTCTATGAGACAGACCCTGACTTCGCCACCACCTACCAAATGTTGGGTGCAAATGTAGTTGTCAATAATTTCCATCTTCAGGATGGGTTGTTATATCGTCTGGGCCATATATGTGTTCCATCAAGTGAGCAAGAGAAGATGATTTGGGAATCCCACTATAGCCGGGTGGCAGGACACTTCGGCGTCGAAAAGACAGTGGTGATGCTACAGAAACATTTCTACTAGCCGAAACTTTGACAGGAGGTTGGCAAGTATATCAAGTCCTGCATTGCCTGCGTTATTGCTAAACCGACCACTAAGAAACAAGGCTTGTACACCCCTCTTCCTACTCCTGATAGGCCATGGGAATCCATCTCAATGGACTACATGTCAGGCCTCCCATCCACCAAGTGGGGAAATGGCTATGTTTTTTTGGTTGTTGATCGCTTTTCTAAGATGGTGATTATGGTTGCCTGCAAGAAGAGAATCACAGCAGAGGCCACTGCCAAGCTATTCTTTGAATGAGTCTGGGTACATTTTGGAATCCCACAAACCGTTGTCTCAGATTGGGATAGTCGATTTCTCAGCACATTCTAGTTGAGCCTCTGGTCACTGCTGGACACCAAGCTCACCAAATCGTCAGCCTTCCACCCCTAGACAGATGGCCAAACCGAGGTTGTAAATGAAATGATTGTGCATATCCTTCGCATGTATAATTCAAAGAACCCTCGTACATGGGATGAGAGCCTTCCCTATGTCCAGCATAGCTACAACCGAGCCTTGCATAGCTCAACCGACCACAACCCCTTTCAAGTGGGGTTGGGATTCCAACCATTGGGTCCCATAGATGTTGCACTTCCCCTTGCGGTCACCTTGACTCACTCATCTCCTGCTCCAACTGAAGCTGACAAAGCCACCCGGTTCATTGAGCGGATCCAGCACATCCGCCAACAGGTTCAGTATATCCTACAGAAGTCCAATGACAAGTACAAATAATGCAATGATCAACATCAGGTGCCGCATAAGTTTTAGATGGGCAACAAAGTTTGGTTGCACTTGCAGAAAGAACGCCTTACAGGACCCCATCGGAAGCTTCGCCCACTCCGTTATGGACCGTACACTATCACCAAGGCCATGGGGGATAATTATTTTGAGCTCAACATTCCTCCTTTCCTTGGCCTACACCTAGTGTTCAACGTGGATCTCCTTCGCCCTTATTTCCCACCATTATTGGACACCTCAGAAGTAGCAGAACAACTGACACCAACATAGATCAACCCCGACTGCATACAACAGGCATCCAATGATCAGATTGTGGACATACATATCAAGGGCACTCGACAATAAAGGATCTAGCTTTATCGAGTCGTCAAAGTAGGGCAGCTCCTGCACCAAGGCAAGTGGCTCACCCGGGGCCAAATTCAGCAGAAATTTCCTCATCTAATCGGGGACCTCAATGCCATGGAGACCATTTCTTCCTAAGGAGGGAGGATTGATCCATATGGATATCGGTGGCCACCCACCTTTTCCAACTGGCTCAAAATAATTTTCTGACATTTTTGGCAATTTACTATTTTTAGCAGTTTTTACTTATGGGGCCATTTTGAGGGCCTAAATGAAGGTTTTTCGGTATCAAGCTCCTCAATTATAGTCAAAGGCATTATTGAGCCCCCAAAATGAATCTCCTTGTCGATACCTTTCCAACGGTCTATCACACGCCTACAACGGAGATCGTATGCAAAAGTTACGACCCTAGGAAGTTTATGTACTAGCTTACCCAAACGGGGTCCATATGACTTTTGGTGTTTCATCTCCTAGGGTTAGGTTTCTGGATGTCTAGGTTTTTCGGCATTCTTTCTTATTGTAAAAAGGCCTTGAGAGCCTCATTGTAACCTTCTTCTTGCGAATGCGCCCTGCCGTCACATCTCTTCTCAGAGATAAGCCGCCACCATTCCAGCAAGCTTGTTTCCGCTGCATTTTATAGTTTCAGTTTATTTTGTTATTGAATAGAAAACCAGATTTACTGTATCTCCTTTATTTTTTGTTAAGCATATGTTAATAATATGCAGTCATTTCGTTTTGCTCATAAAATCCAGATCACAAAATACCATGGAGGAGGGAGGGACACTGGTCGAGGAGGAAGCATCACCAACCACAGACCCAATGACCAACGCCACCTCCCTGGATGCGTGGCCATGCTACAAGCCCACCACATGACCTAAACAAGTGTATTCATGTTTTCTTAGCAAAGTGTTTGAATTTCCTTTTTCCTCATAGTGTCTATGATCATATTTTGTATGTGGTTTTTACACTAGGGTTCATTGACAGGCCGATTCGGTCTCCCACATGGGACTAGAATTTTTATGTTTAAGTCTTTGTAATTTCTAAGACTTGTACCTTAATACAATGGGCTTTATTTTAACCGGTTGCCTGAATTGGTTTCCCTCCGGGGTAGTTCAGTTCCTACAGTTCGGAACACATGGGAATACTGTAATTTCTTCTTTTTGAAGGCTTTTTATACAAATCTTACTTACAAAAAAAGGAAAATTGTTTAAATATGAAAATATGAAGTTACTTTCAAATGAAGAATACGAACAAGCACTTTTATATAGGTGGTTGTGTGTTTTGAAGAAGGATAAGAAGATCATTAGGGAATTATTTTCATGTGACAACTTCATATTACATGTTAAGTACCAAAGATCTGAATACAAAAACAACAAAATAGATCCAAGAATGATATAGAATAAATCTCCACTTTATTACTATAAAACCCTTAGGGTAGGGAAACACCATACAATAGATCATATTATGGAATGGATCCACTCCTATTCACTTGTCTCTTCGAGGGGAAACCTCTTAATGAGCTACCGCTCCAAGAAGAATACTTCTCAACTTTCCCATTACATTATTTGAACCCATTTATATAGTGCTACCAACAACCTAAGAACATTCTATAGGAGGAACCTTCTAGAAGAGAAATCTTCTAGG
>ML822267.1:67700-82011 GCA_009831015.1 Picea engelmannii | reverse complement strand
GGCACTTTCAAATGAAGAATGTGAACACGTATTTTTAGATAGGTGGTCTCATGTTGTGAAGAAGGATAAGAAGAGCACTAAGGAATTATTTTTATTTCATAACTTAATATTACAGGTCCACGAATGTATTAAACAAGTGAATGTCATTGTTTCTCTTAACCCTAGTTGCAGGAATAATTTTATCAATGTTAACTTGGCTATATATTCCAAGTTCGTACAAATAATATTCAAAGCATAAAGGTTGAGGATGAAAATGTTCAAATTTTTAAAGGCTTGAAGATTACCATGGGTAAATGTGTTGCATTCATATTTTCTTGTTATCAATATGGATGATGTGGATATTATTGGATGGACACAAGTGGTATAGTTAATATTAATGTGATTTTTTTTTTTTTTGAAGTTGTGGTATAAGAGAAAGAAAATTACATTGTGGGATATTTCTCACACAAAGAAAGAAGGGCCCAAGGGGGCAAGTCCTTGCAAGGAATTTAATTATAATACCTAATGACAAATCTAATGAAGAGTTTGAAGTTCAATAAGAAGAAGATCCTATAGAAGCACATGAAGGAAATCTCTAGGAAGGGCATAAAACTAAAGAAGAAGAAAATGAGCTAAATGACTCAAACAAACAACATCATGTTGTTTGTTTGAGTAATTTAGCTCATTTTCTTCTTCTATAGTGGTGTGGGTACCGATATGAAACAACTTTAGCAGTTGGTTCTTCTTTCTTTAACTCTTCAACATAATGTTGAAGAGTTAAAGAAAGAAGAACCAATAATTAATGTTGTTGCATATTAGTACCCACACCACCTGGAGAAACAACGATCATCAAGGTAAGGGCATCAATGTCAGCAAACATAAGGCTTATGAAGCACACGCACTATATATGCAGGACTGAAGTAGAAGTAATCTAATCTAAATTTCTGAAATGAAATTAATCTAGGAAAGCATTGAAAGACTAACTAGGAAAGCAGGAAATTGCATAAGGCAAAAACAATACAATATGTGAAGAGTTGAACGACAAATGACATATGTGAGCTCACATAATAAATCAATCTCAAATTATATTATAAGAGTCAAATGACAAAGCATGAAAGAATCAAAGATAAGAATACCCTTCTCTCAATTATAATACTAAATTATGAATTACATGATCAATTATGAATAACATCCTCCAATTATGAATAACATGATGACCTCAGGAAGAGAGAACACTCTCTTATATACATGAGTGACATAATTACAGATCCACTATTCTCTCAACTTATTCCTTCAAATCCTCCACAAATACATTGGATAAGATATGCCATCAAAATCTCCATGATCTTCTCCTTTGAATATGCTTGAATCATTATCTTCAAATCTCTTTCAAATCTTCAAAGATGTAATTCGAATTTGAGGATAGGTGGTGAATTTTGACTTTGTTGAAATCTTCAAACATGCATGCACACATCATCAAACTCATCCAACATTGATATATAATGAAAATATGTCATTTTTCTAATATTTAATCACAAATTCACTTATAATACTAAAATGAATAAAGTGGAAAATAATAAGATGAAACCCGGACGTATGTATGGAAATGGTATGATAAAAGGTTAATGGAATGATGAAATGTAAGGAATAGTGAAGGAAAAGGTGGATGAAAATACGACATTTTTGAGGCCCAACATACCCCCCAACTCAACTTGTTCCATGCCCTCATGCAACCATGGATGGATATTCTTAATAACTTTTGGCATTTAAACTATGGCTTTGATTGATGATGTCTTTTTAATAAGGAATATTTCCAGGATTTTAAATACATGAGTAGCAGGATGTAAAATACATGTGTAACAACATGTAATACATGTGTAACAACATGTGAAATATGTGTAACGCCATGTGAAATTTTTCTTATGTTTGGTTCTTGTGTGACAACCATGAATACAAAGAATTTTGGTTCTTTTGTTAACAACATTAATTTCACTTATTGATTTTCTTGCTGAAATAATTTAGCCATGTACTCACTGGAAATAATAAGCTATCAATGTGCATAAGAGAGCATCATTGAGTATACAAAAGTCTTTTATTTATCTTTATGAATTGTGCCAATATGTATACCAATCGAAATGCAACAAAGTCTCATTGGAAAAGAAAATTTGGTAAACAATAAATGAGATGAAAAATGGAGTGATAATAGTGGAAAAAATGGAATACTTGTAGTGAATAGGTAGTAAATATATTCCCCCCCCCCCCAACTAAATCGGTGGCATGCCCTCATGCAACTTAGTGTAGGTCATGGAAGGAAAGAGAGCATGGCAAGGAAATTTTCCAAAATCTTCAAGTCGGCATATAAGGAATTGTGTGATTAAAGCTTAGAAAAGAACATACCTCCACTTACCCAAAAAGTAGATGTAGTTGTTGTGGTTGTTGGATCAGGAAAACGTGATTGGCACTGTAGCTGCAACTACTATAACTGCTGGAGAAAAGAATATCTGACTGTGACTGATGGAAGATGGAAGGTGTCATTGCTGCAAGATCAGGAAAATGGAACTGCTAATGTTTTTGCTGCTATAACTGGATCATGGGAAGTGAAGGAATCTGAACTGCTACTGTTGAATCATGAAAAATGTGGAAGGCAAAGAATATGGAACTGTGGTATTCTCATAGATCTGAAATCAAACTACTGCAACTACTAAGGGGATCATGAAAAAGTGTATAGTCTTCACTTGCTACAAATCGATGGTACAATTCTAGTCATGTGAATAAATGTGTCGATGTTGAGCATGAAGAGAAATCATTAGATTATCGACCATTGATGAATGTTGTTAACCAATGCGAGACAAACTCACCAGTGATGTCAATGAGTGTCAAGGTACCTGAGTACATCTTGCGAAGTGCGAATAGATGGGTTGATGTCGATCCACTTGCAAGATATAAAGATCAAGGGACATTTATGTATTCCCACGATTGCTAGCGAAAGAGTTTGCCATTAAGGCATGCAAGCCTCAAGGTACTCAAAAGGAACTCTAGTCTATATCCCAGATAAGGTGTCGAGGTCGATGGGGCAAGACTTGTTGAAAGGTGGGCCTTAAGGAATCCCAGATCAATCAACATGAGTGTATAAAAAGATTAGTAGGACTATAGATGTAAAGATATTAGTAGCAATAGGGTTTTTGGCAAGGAAATGTAATCATGGAAAGGGGGTTTTTTTTATTGAGAAGGAAAACTGGAAAGGCAAAAATGAACTAACAAATATAAGGGAAATGATGTATGCAACTCAGAAAAATAGGTGTGTGGAATCATGAAAGATAAGGAAATGGAAGATGGCTTCAACACAAGGATGAGAAATCGGCTTTGAAGAAGAAATGGGACAGTGTTACAGCATGAAATTTGGCAAAATGTTTTTGTGTATCAGCAAAAAAAATTTGTGTAGCACCAAACATCAGGATGCGCAAAAAGTTTCTGTGTATCAGCAAAATGTTTTTGTGTAACAGCAAACATCAGGATGCGCAAAAAGTTTCTGTGTATCGGCAAAATATTGTTGTGTATCAACAAAATATTGCTGTGTATCAGCAAATTTTTTTTGATGAGTAATAGTTCCTTCAAGCTATCTAGAAAGGTATGTGTTCTCTGAAGAATTTTGTGATTCTTGAAAATCACTTTAGAAGCAAACTGTGATCATATCTGAACCTGGAAAAGCTTATTACAAATTCTGCATGAAAACTGTGAGATTTGCAAAAAATATATCATGCAGAAATGAGTGTAAATGTGTCAAATCAAAGAAAAATATATGTTTTATACCTTTTTCCGTTGCGCTTGTTTCTTCATTGATGGCTGTCAAAGTTACTTCAAAAAAAAAATTAGTGTTGAAGCGTAAAATCATGCGTTCATATTGTTTTCAGGAATATCCATTTGCAATTTTAAATTTTCTGAGTTTTTAAGTGTTTTTATTGTTTTGCTTTCCATAAAACAAATGAAAACATTTTTTTATGACTTTTATTATTTTTTTTATTTTTACAGGAAAACAAAATAAAAGAAATTCATGGTGCAGAAATGAAGCAAAATTAATTATTCTAGAAATATGAATAAGGTCACAACAGAAAAAATCATAAGAAGTTCCATGAAATCAAAAAAATCAACTATAAACTTCAACGTAGTCCATCTTGCATTCGCCAAAACATCATTTATTTGGTGACATAAATCCTATGCTACAACTTGGAAAGTGCTATCAAAAATCTCTTCTGCAGTAATGTTGTCAATCCTTTCTGTGTTGTTGTCATTGGTGAATGTCTGTTGCTTATGCGACCCCCATTCATTAGTAAGTTCGTGTGTAGTGCACTGAGTGTGGCCATGATATATAACTCAGAGATTGAAAAGCCCGGTATCGGTGGAAATTTTCCCACGCTGCTCTCTAACATATATTTTTAGGTTACACATTCTTGCAAGTAGATTCGTTCCTTTGGATTCTACAATAGATTTTCTAATCACATGAATTTGCTAGCATTTCTTCAACAATGAACATGGGTGGATTTAGGGAATGGGTAGATCTGAAATGATCAAACATCTGCATAAAGATAGATCAACATGACTAGAAAAATAGGCATAACTAGAATTGTAGACCGCAAATCTCCCAGATAAAAATGTTGTGTGAATCCACTTCTAACAGAGTCACAAAATCATTTATCTCGATAAAATTTCCATTCAGACATCAAGAAATAAATCGTGTTGATATGGAAAGGATGAACAAAGTCTAGAATTCTCTTCCTCCGCTATCATAGTGCCTTGGAAATGCAAGTTGGCATATCAAGAAACAGGAGTGACTCTGAAATTCATAATCACTCACAACAAATATGGAAATACTACATTTAGTGTCGATTGCAAGAACATTATCCAAACCAATATTGATGGTGTACTTACCTTTCTTAATCAACGGATCTATGAATCACCCATACTGTGAACTTCCTTCAACTTTATTGATACAAAACTTGTATTGAGTTGATCATATGAAATGTGTTTGAAGTGCTTGCTTACACAATGGTGGTAATCAGCAGCCACACCATTTCAACAACTAATAAAAAATACTGACACATATGTAAGTGAGGTAGTATTTATTTCTTGCAACCTAAAAATGAGCCTACTTTTGCATGTTCCGTTGAACAAGCTCCCATCCATTCTTTTGAACCACATAAGAAAATGTTAGCAAGGTATGAATAAAATGAACCAGACAACGATTTCAGATTTCCTCTACATCCAGTGGTATGAATAAGAGCAACATGATCATTGCATACCAAATATGATTAATACACCAATTTGTAGGATCAAAAGGTGAGAATACAGGTAAAGAAAAGATCTCACCAGTCAGTAGCAAGATTGGGCCAATCACCCATCAGTCAAACATATTGATCATTGCATGGCAGCGTGGAAAAATCTGGTCTGTCTTCACTTTTCTTCATTAAATAGTTTAACTCAGTCAAATGAACAGAATCAGCATAAACTCCCATATGTCTGCATATTGGGCACCTGTCACATTGATTGGCTTCTTTCATCCTTTCAATTGTAGGTATTGATTCCCCTGTGCACGCACAAATTTTGTAGAAAACATGTCCACATCCCAATGTAACAGGATCAAACATTGTATCCAAACAAATAGGGCATGTCAGGTTAAACTCCAATTTCATGGAATCATGTAATGAGCATTTAATAACAGGATCACTGCGAGTAAATTCATATGAGCATTCAGGAAAATTTCACCAATATGTCAATGCTCTGAATCTGTTGTGTTGATCTGAAACACAATCAATTCAATTAACCATGGCAACTTCAATAGCTCTATGTGCTTCGCCTGTAACTTTGTCTTGAAGTTCCGACCATTCACTGAGCTATGTACTTTGTCATACTTGTTTAGAATCTTTTGAATCGCAATGGCATTCATGGCCACATAGATGACTAAGTGTCGGCCTTCTCAGATCATTGCCTCATGATCATCAGAAAATAAATGTTTAGTACGCTAGAGATACCTTTGAAAACCAGAAGCAAGATGAAGATGAAACATACGTCTAGCATTGTAATTGAAGCAACCCACTATAGCCGATACTTCTTTTGTAAGCTCATAAAAGAAAATTTTGTCACGACAGATTGGGCCTTGAGGCGAAGGAATTCGATGCCCACCAACACTCAATAGAGATTGAGAGAATTAGCAGGAAAATGTGGTGATGATGCATTAAAGTTGAGTGAGAGATAAAAACGAAGGTCAAGAGGACTAATATCTACATGGATATGCAATCTTACTTATGGATTTGCAAGATTTGCTACCTCCGTGAAGGGAGAAAATCGATACACCGAAAAATCATAGTCGATATCTGCGTTTGAGGAGTTACAACAAACATACTAGGCTAAACCATTCCGAGGATGACAATGATAGAAATCTGAAATTTCTAATTTTGACTTGCCCAAAATATATTTTTTTGATTTTATAAATCGTAACAGTCCACATATTTTGGCCCGGGAAACTCCAACTAGACTATTACCGGATTTCTCTCGTCCCTCAACAATAATATCAAAAACTTACCTTAAGATGGATGTTCGTTAGGTATTCAGTTATAATATGACGAAAACAATTTCCGGTGTAGTGTTTATCCAGGTTTTATGTTTTCAGCCAAGGCAAAATCTTCTTTTGTTTATACAATAAAGCTAATGTTGAAAGGGTGTGGTGTAACAACGAACACATTGTTGCAAACTTTTGGATGAAAGCTACTTCTCGAACCCTAAGAGCCTAGGCATTCAAAATTTCTACAAAGATTTTGATTTGGTGTGGCTAGTCATAAAAATTATCGGAAATTTTTACCAAACATCTCGGATCACAAAGAAATCAAGGTGAGATGAAGCCCGATATGAAAATGCAGAAATGTTTAGATAAAATTTCTGTTGCGAAGGTGTATGGATCAAAAGTGTGTGTAGTGTTACTGTGGATTTTACATGGGTAGTGCAACGCAAATTACAAGTGGGACGCACCGTTTCAGTCATTGGTTTTGGTTCAGAGTCACTGTCTCAACTTAAAAGTCATTGTTTCAGCATGTAGTTTTAGCAGTTGTTTCAGCATGCAGCAATTGTTTTAGCATGAAGAATGCAGTTTGTTTTTATTCACCTAATGTGTACTGTTTTTATTGTGCAGGTTGAGGATGGATGCATAGCAAAGTTTTTTATTTATTTATTTTTTCTATTATTATTATTATTATTATTATTTTTAAATGAAAACAAGAAATTTTAAGAAGAATTTAAATGAAAATTTTGAGCAAATGGAGACAAGTTTATTGAAAATTGTAGGCGAAAAATGGATTAAGCAAAAAAAAAAATTATTGTCCACAATTAAAATTATTCCTGAAAATTGTTAGAGGCACCCTATTTTTTGATCCTCGCGATCACTCAAATTGCGTAGGAGAGCATACTTATTCTAAGAAAACAAAACTAAAAATAAAATCCTACCTGCTCTATGCTAACTGAAACTTAAAGATTAGTTACGTGTAGTCAAACTTCCAATGGAGCCAAGCACGCAACAATAACAACAATATGTTCAGTGGTGATTTTTCAAATGAATAATGGAAATATTCGAAAGTGAATGAATCTAGTTGCTGTAACGACAAACTAACTAAATAAAAATGAAATTTATCTAATCGAGTGCTTACCTAGAACCATTGCTCGATAATGCTTTCATAGGTGCATTTTTCCTCACTCAGATCTTGTTGTAACTCCTCTTCATCTTCCTCAATCTCCTGCTCGAATGATTGTTCGTCATCAAATATGTAGGGTTCTTCAGATGTTGAATCCTCGTTTGTTGTTGGAGGAGTGTTTGAATCTTTAATTGTTGTCAAGATCTCCTCTTCTAGAGAAGAGGAGATCTTGACTTTCGCGAGGATCTGAGTGAGTAGTTCCAAGTTGACACTCATTGTTTAAAACATATTGAAAAAGGGGTTCTTACAGCACCAAATCAAAATAAAAAAACTGAAAACCATACTTGTTGAAACACATACTCTCCACAGTTGCAGAAAACACACTTTCTACAATTGAAACTCACACTTGTGGAAAATGAAATTTGCATGAGTTGAAATTCACTCTTTAGAGTTGGTAGGGAGAACATGAGGAGTCTCCACTCAAGTAGCTTCTATGACCCCTTACCAACATACGTAAATTACACTTGGATGAAAATTCAAACTAAACCTCAATCCATCGTGCTTCCCCAACAACGGCGCCAAAATGTTAGGCGGAAATATTGTCGTTTAATTCTATTGTAGTATTTTCCCAACTATTTAATTTGTCAATCCAAGGTTCATAGTCTTGCAAAGCACACACACTATATATGCAAGACTGAAGTAGAAGTAATCTAATCTAAATTGTTGAAATGAAATTAATCTAGGAAAGAATTGAAAGACTAACTAGGAAAGAAGGAAATTGCATAAGGCAAAAACAATACAACATGTAAAGAGTTGAATGACAAATGAGATATGTGAGCTCACATAATAAATCAATCTCAAATTATATTACAAGAGTCAAATGACAAAGCATGAAAGAATAACAATGAAATAATCAAAGCTAAGAATCCCCTTCTCCCAATTACAAAACTAAATTATGAATTACAAGATCAATTATGAATAACATCTTCCAATTGTGAATAACATGATGACCTCATGAAGAGAGAACACTTTCTTATATACATGAGTTTCATAATTACAGATCCACTATTCTCTCAACTTATTCCTTCAAATCCTCCACAAATATCTTGGATAAGATATGCCATCAAAATCTCCATGATCTTCTCCTTTGAATATGATTGAATGATTATCTTCAAATCTCTTTCAAATCTTCAAAGATGTAATTCGAATTTGAGGATAGATGGTGAATTTTGACTTTGTTGAAATCTTCAAATATGCATGCACACATCATCAAACTCATCCAACCTTGATATATAATGAAAACATGTCATGTTTCTAATATTTAATAAAAAATTCACTTATAATACTAAAATGAATAATGTGGAAAATAATAAGATGAAACCCAAATGTATGTATGGAAATGGTATGATAAAAGGTTAATGGGATGATGAAATCTAAGGAATAGTGAAGGAAAAGGTGGATGAAAACATGACATTTCTAAGGCCCAACACCCAGCTGGTCGCGCATGGTTCTTCGACCCCCGCTTGCAGCATCTCCCAGTGCATCACCTTCTTCACCTTCCTCGCCCTCTTCTTAGTCACAGCCTGGTGAAAGCCTTAGCAACCTCCTGTCCCTCTCATCGCCCTTCGCAAGTCGACTGGAGTGGTTTCCCATCTCAGGAAACTCCCTAGGTTTCAACCCAAGACCCTTATCAGATTTGGCTTCCACCTTGCTGTGACTTCCTGTAGTCCCACCCAACTCACCGGCGAGAGCACCAGTCGAACCAGAGATCTAAACCAGCTAGCATTACCTTGTACCACAACCAGAAATCCTTGGACCTCAACCAAGGCCTCACTCCTTCACAGACTTAGTACTAGGCTCACAATTGCAAGACAAGCTTGCAAGTCTGCAAGGTTTGGTGTTTGAACTATGGAAAGGCCTGGATGACTTGCAGTTCCAAATGGAAATCCTGGATGGGAAGAATTCGATGCTCCTGCAATTTTTCTCAACTATGCAGGGGGCATGCCACTCAACAGTAGGAGACGACGATGACACAGGGGGTGGAGACGAAGACGACACAGGGGTTGAAGGCGATGTTGACACATGGGATTCCATGAAAAATGATCCATATGGATATCAGTGGCCACCCACCTTTTCCAACTGACTCAAAACAGTTTTCTGACATTTTTGGCAATTTACTATTTTTAGTAGTTTTTACTTCCGGGGACATTTTGAGGGCCTAAATGAAGGTTTTTTGGTATCAAGCTCCTCAATGATAGTTGATGGAATAATTGAGTCCCAAAAATGAATCTCCTCAGTGATGCCTTTCCAACGGGCTATCACACGCCTAAAACGTAGATCGTATGCAAAAGTTATGACCCCGGGAAGTTGATGTACTAGCTTACCCAAACGGGGCCCACATGACTTTTTGCGCTTCATCTCCTAGGGTTAGGTTTTTGGATGTCTAGGGTTTTTGGAATTCTTTCTTATTGTAAAAAGGCCTTGAGAGCCTCATTGTAACCTTCTTCTTGTGAATGTGCGATGATGTCACATCTCTTCTCAGAGATAAGCCGCCACCATTCCAGCAAGCTTGTTTCCACTACATTTTACAGTTTCAGCTTATTTTGTTATTGAATAGAAAACCAGTTTTACTGTATCTCTGTTATTTTGTGTTAAGCACCTGTTAATAATCTGTATTCATTTCGTTCTTCTCATAAAATCCGGATCAGTGGTATGCGGTCTGGTCCTTGTCGTCTTAATGCATGTCCCCAACGAGGTCGGAGTACAAAGAGTTGGGTCTCGAGCTTGTTTCTCTTGAGAACAAAATCTCTCGCACACCCAAGCAACCTCCCATGGTAGGAGAAAAGAAATATGACAGGACAGGAGATCCTTTCAAATTGTTTATTGAGGAAGCCCTCACGCAATAGAGGAACGAGATGATGGATAGTTTCGCGCAAATGCTTCGGCGACTACCAATAGGCAATGCATCTTCTTCAAATGAAGGTGTCGCCCCCTTCAAGGTACAAATAAACTTTGATATTCCTATATTTGAAGGTCAGATAGAGAAAATGTTGTAGATAAGTGGTTGAATCTACTAGAAGGGTATTTTTCTATTCATAAATTTTCGAATAGAGAAAATATTACTTTTAAGCTCCTCAAAGTCGTTCCCCATGTCAAAGATTGGTGGGAAACTTTCTGTGAGCAAAAGGAAACAGAGGAAACCTCATTATTTTTAGTCATAGCCACCTGGGAATCCTTCAGGGATGCTATTAAGGAACAATACTACCTTGTCGAAAGTTATGATGACATGTATACCAAATGGACCACACTGCGGCAAGAAAGAGACCAGGCAGTGCCAGATTTCACAAATATCTTCCATACCTTGCGCACCAAGTTGGGTATCAAAGATTTGGAGCGGAATATGGTGCTCAAGTATCACGGTGCTCTGCATAGATACATCCAGACTGAAATGGAATTTCTAGACATCTCATCCTTGGGCACGACCTACTGATATGCCGTCAAAATCGAGTAGAAGCTCAAACAAAAGACGCGACAATTTGGGCCTGGGAACCCCTCACAACAAAATCCAGGAGAGGATGGCCCCAACCCACCGAACAAAGGACAAAGCAAATATGGACAGTATCAAGACAACTAGTGCAAGCTACAAGCAAAGAAGGACACCGGAAAGACAAAGAAAGATACCAAGAAGTGGTGCGACTTCCATAAGAGCCCTTGGCATAACACTGCTGGCTGCCGCTCAAAGCAGTCGTTGGTGGCCTAAGTGAAAGCCTCTGAATTAGATGCAAATTCTGACTCCGAGACAGAACCAGAAAGGGGAAGACGGATCATTGATGTGGAACCCAGTGCCACCGTTGCTACCACCAAGCTCCAGCCTGGTGAACCAGACGAGCCAGAAGAAGGAGAGCGCCTCTTCCATTCAAATATGTGGGTAAAAGGCACCCTGATGCACTTCATCGTTGATAGCAGTATCCAGAAGAACCTCATCTCAGTAGAGGTCGTCAAGCAGCTGGCCCTACCAACAATGCCGCACCCACAACCCTACACCATTGGATGCCTCCGCCAAGGAAGCGATCTCCGCGTCAGCCAACAGTATCGATTGTCGCATGACATCAAGCCCTTCAAAGACGAGGTATTGTGTGATGTTTCTCCTCTCGAAGTTTGTGATGTTCTTTTGGGCCAACCTTATTTATGGAAATGTCATGTTGTATATGAGTCTAGGCCTCGTAGTGTTATTATTACTTTGAATAGGAAATTGTACAGGATACCAGAGGCAGTCCCACCTAGTGTTATTTCCTTGATATCTACTAAGCAATGCAGGAAGGTCATCTCTCAGACGGGGAAGTTTGTCTTCTTCGTGATTCGCTCTCAGAATAAGCGAAAGATCGCAACCACATCTAGGGTCTCTGCGGCCGACCTCTCCACATAACAAAAGAATGTAGATAAGGTCATGGAAGAATACTTGGATATCTTCTCCTCATCTACAGGGGTACCGTTGCACTGCCAGGTCAAGCACCCCATCGATCTGACCCCTGACGCACCGCTACCCAATGGGCCAGTCTATCGTCTCTCTTTTTTAGAGAATGAGGAGATCAAGCAACAAATCCAAGAACTACTCCACAAGGGGTACATCTGCCCCAGTTCATCACCTTGCGGGAGCCCAATCGTGTTGGTACAGAAGAAAGATGGAACCTGGCGACTCTATATTGATTACCGGGCTCTGAATAAAATCACTGTTAGAAATCGGTACCCGATTCCCCGAATCGATGACCTCCTTGATCAACTCACGGGGGACAAATACTTTAATAAGATTGATCTGAAGTCTGGCTACCACTAGGTCCCGATAGAACAAACAGATGTATGGAAGACCGCCTTCAAGTCAAAGGAAGGAATTTTTGAATGGTTGGTCATGCCCTTTGGTTTGGAAAATACTCTAGCCACTTTCATGAGGATGATGGACGATATCCTACGACCATTCACCAATACTTTTATAGTGGTGTATCTGGATGAGATTCTAATTTATAGCAAGACTTGGGCCAAACACTTGCAGCATATTCAACAGGTTCTGCACACCCTGCGGCAACACAAGTTATATGCCAACCTGGAAAAATGCTCCTTCGGCATGGACACGGTCCATTACTTGGGCTACATCATTGATCAGCATGGTGTACATGTAGATCCAGCCAAGATCCAAGTCATCCATGACTGGCCAACCCCAACAACACTCACTGAACTTCAGACCTTCTTGGGACTTGTTAATTTCTACCGCAGGTTTGTGTTGGGTTTCTCCCATATTGCATGGGCCCTCATCCAAATAAACACGGGTGGTGGTAAGGCGAAATTTGAGTGGGGCCGGTCCCAACAACAAGTGTTCAATGATTTGAAGCAGCGCTTGTGCTCAACCCCAATAATTTCACTACCAGACCTGCAGCATCCCTTTGAGATTGAGATAGATGCTTCAGACTATGTTGTGGGCACCATTCTCACTCAGCACGGACACCCCGTGGCCTATCATAGTGAGACACTATCAGATACTGTTCGTAAGTACCCTAATTACGACAAATAAATGTACTCCATTGTGCAAGCATGTCGCCAGTGGAGAAATTACATTCTTGGGAAGGAGACATTCATCCACATTGATCATAAGCCACTGCAGTTCATGCAAACACAGGGAAAACTGCAGAATAACCGCCATCAAAAGTGGTCCACATACTTGCAGCAATTCCACCTCAACATCAAGTATAAAACAGGAAGCACCAATCGCGTCGTTGATTGCCTTAGCATACCGCCAGTTGCGGCACTCACTACGGTGCTAGACTCTTGCAGCCATGAGACATCTGGATGGCCCCAACTCTATGAGACAGACCCTGACTTCACCACCACCTACCAAATGTTGGGTGCAAATACAGTTGTCAATAATTTCCATCTTCAAGATGGGTTGTTATATCGTCTGGGCCATATCTGTGTTCCATCAAGTGAGCAAGAGAAGATGATTTGGGAATCCCACTACAGTCGGGTGGCAGGACACTTCGACGTCGAAAAGACAGTGGTGATGCTACAGAAACATTTCTACTGGCCGAAACTTCGACAGGAGGTTGGCAAGTATATCAGGTCCTGCACTGCCTGCGCTATTGCTAAACTGACCACTAAGAAACAGGGCCTGTACACCCCTCTTCCTACTCCTGATAGGATATGGGAATCCATCTCAATGGACTACATGTCAGGCCTCCCATCCACCAAGTGGGGAAATGGCTATGTTTTTTTGGTTGTTGATCGCTTTTCTAAGATGGTGATTCTGGTTGCCTGCAAGAAGAGCATCACAGCAGAGGCCACTGCCAAGCTATTCTTTGAACGAGTCTGGGTACATTTTGGAATCCCACAAACCATTGTCTCAGATTGGGATAGTCGATTTCTTAGCACATTCTAGTTGAGCCTCTGGTCACTGCTAGACACCAAGCTCACCAAATCGTCGGCCTTCCACCCCTAGACAGATGGCCAAACCGAGGTTGTAAATCAAATGATTGTGCATATCCTTCGCATGTATAATTCAAAGAACCCTCGCACATGGGATGAGAGCCTTCCCTATGTCCAGCATAGCTACAACCGAGCCTTGCATAGCTCAACCGGCCACAACCCCTTTCAAGTGGGGTTGGGATTCC
>ML822267.1:30694-59054 GCA_009831015.1 Picea engelmannii | reverse complement strand
AGAAATCCCTCTGACCCTGTCCTCTTTCTTTTGGTCTGCCTCTGACCACCAATGCCTCAGATGTAGAGGTTTCTAGATTTGATTTCTTCCTTGTTTCCTCAGATAGTAAAGCTCCAACAGTATCATCAAACTCAATAGTTTATGTTGAACTGAAACTAATAGAGGTAACGAAATGATCCCATGACGTGGGCAAAGAACACAATAATGTAATTTCCTTATCTTCGGATTCAAATTTCACTCCCATGATATTCAACTGGACTAGAAGAGTATTGAAAGTATTTAGATGATTAGCAATTTTCGTACCTTCCTTCATGCGCAAACTATACAATTGTCTTTTCAGAAAGATCCTGTTTGTCAAGGATTTCGTCATGTACAAGCTTTCCATCTTTGACCACAAACCGGCTGTTGTCTTCTCTGTAACAATGTTGAACAGTACATCGTCGGCCAAACACAGGCGTATGACACTCAGTGCTCTCGCATCCATCTCATTCCAGTCTTCATCTGTTATGGACGCGGGCTACTTTGCTTTTCCCAAAAGCGCCTTCACCACGCCTTGTTGCATGAGCAGATCGTGCATCTTAACCTTCTAGATCTCAAAATTGTTCTTGCCATTAAACTTTTCAATTTCAAAATTAGCACTCTACATCTTTTTCATTAGAGGAAACATAAAAAGAAACAAACACCACTGTTTGTAATATCCAAGCCCCTTAAAAAAAATATATGTGTGAAGAAATAATCTTGTGTAATTTTCAAAAGAAAATTACATACATTCACCTTTTTATAATTTTTTTTTTTTTTTTTATAAAAAGTTCACTCCACCTTATTCCTCCACCCTTCAACATCCTCCACCTTTACATATTATATTTTAATTCTCAAATATAATAACCTTTAATACTTTTCAAAATGTAAAAGTATAGATTTAACTTTTTGAAAAAACTTCATACGAATCTACCTTTAATACTCTCCAAAGTATACATACGAACCTACCTTTAATACTTTCCAAAGTATAGATTTTAACTTTTGAAAAAACCTCATATGAATTTTTTCAGCGCTCGTTTGGATGAGATAGGGGTGCGTTGCAGCAAAATAGGAAGCGATGCGTAAGGCCACTACTGGGCTGGTGCTCCCTTTGGTCGGTAAGGTGAGCGTTGGCTCCCTCTCGACGCTCCCTTTCAAATCCAATGAATTTTCTTTAAACAGCGCGCCCGTAGACCTGTTGTCCAGCGCCGATGCTCCCTTTGCAATGATAGCCAAGCGTCGATGCCAAAAGACAAATAATTCAACAACGATTTCAATGCGGCCTCTTTCAATGCGGCTTCTTCCAGTCTGCGTCCTCCTCAGCTCTGATACCACTTGTTGCAATTTGCAAATGCGGAAATACAAATTACCATAAGACAATCAATACAAATGAAAACAAGGAACACAACAATTTACGTGGTTCACCCAAATGTTGGGCTACATCCACCAAGCATAGGTATCAGTTATCTTATTATTCAGCTAATGGAGATTACAGTAGGATCTCACTCCTCTCTGACACACTCAGCCTCTACGGGCATACATCAAATTTATAGCAATGTACATATTAAATGTAATCTCATCCATATTCTAACTTAGTCACATTGGTTACAACCAACCCCGGTTTATAGGATCTGAAATCCTATTCATGGATGAATTGTTGTCACCGTTTCCAACAGGTTGTTATATTAGCGATGTATTACAAATTATTACTACATTTTCATAAAGATTGCATATCATTATGGTGAGATTTAACTTTACGAAAATATGAAATCATGATTAAGATTAGAGTTAGGGTTATTTGTTAGTTATAAATGTGTTTATTTGTGTGGGGATATTAAAAGAAAAGTATACCAAGTTATATATTTGGGATCATCACAATCATATGATAAATTTGTCGATGTCTCCTCATCAACAAAAAAAAATGCTAATCTCTCCAACAAATTCTCATACCCCAAGCATAAAATTCGTACATTTCATATCTCGCTGGAACACATATATCTTTTGAGAAGTTTATTATAATTTTACAGTTATCAATTTATCAAGTCAAAATTAAAACTTTATTAAATATAAATGGCTTTGGGTGCAACTTCTCACATTGATATTAAAGTGTAATATGAAAGCCTATTTCCTCATTTTATTATTAATCCCTGTAAGAGGCATTATAGAATTCGATACATCATTGAATGGGTATTAGTTCTTGCATTGAATTTCAATTTTATCTCTTTTTTTAATGTTTAACATAGGAAAGTGTTAAAAATACTTTTATTTTAATTAAGATAAACAAAAAAACAAAATTTATGTGATATCATTGGCCCTCAATTTTCACGTCTTATTATAGAGGTGACGACGTAGTGTATTAATACATCTGCATAATATTTATTGTTAATTAGATCCATTTAATCAATGCCTTGGAGGTCTAATCACAGTTTAAATTGATTCAGTATCATTTAAAAATCATTGATTTAATAGTTTTACAATTATGGGGATGTCGCGTTCTCGAGCCACCGGGTTGTTCCTTTGCATTTACATAATCAATGCACCAGGGGGATGATAGGTCAGTACAATGGTATCGGGAGATCAGTTGTCAGAGCACTGGGATACCATTTCCCACTTGATTTTACGATACAACGGGGCCAAAATAATCCACAGGGACGATTTAAATTGCCTTGATTGTGGTGTGTATTTAACCAATATTACATTAACTTGGATAACATATTGCAATAACATTGAGGAAGGTCAGGGTTGATATTGAGTATTTGTTGTATATTAGCATGTGTTTATTCGTTACTTTTTCATAGATGTATTTACTATTGCGATAGATGAATAATGCCATATTTATTGCAGTATCGAGTAGTGTTTGGTGCAATGTCAAAGGATGGATGCAGCGTTGGATTTAAATGAATAGTTAAATGTAAATATGAGTGTGTCTCATGTATTGTGTTGTTAAGGGCTTCACTGATTCCAAAAACTATTAAATGTACATATAAACCATAATTAAGAGTAGCAATTATAAATTTGTCTTCGACATGTGCAAAGTTTAAGTAGTTATAATAAAGAACATTTAATTTCTATCATACAGACTACAAGACTTGTGGATGATGAGAATAGTAATAGGTATTGGTTCAATCTATCATTCATAATTCATGCTCATAGTTAATTTGGCAAGGATTCCTAATGCATGTTTACATTTATCCTGAAAATTGTAGAATTGGTATCACTCACATATTTGTTGCATTATTCTTATTATTAAACTAAAAATAAATTTATTGACTTCCAAAAATTTGATAGCATAGTTGTTGTGATCAGATAATTGCATTTCAAAAGGACAATTATATCTCATGCAAAATCAAGAAGCTGTGAAGAATTGATGGAGATGTGAGATGCAAATTTATATTTTTTTTTGTAATACACGCACATATACATATGAAATTCATTCTGAAATTCCAATGTGGATTAAACCAAGTCATAAGGCAAAGAAAAATTAGGAATCGATGTGAAATGTTCTTGCACAGAATGTTAGGCAAACGTTAATTACATAAACTTTAAACATGTGTGGCATTAAATACCATTTTGTAGCAATTTATTGAAGTGCCTGCTTCTTGGCCAAAATTATATTCATAGTTAGCAAGTTTTTCATGTTCAGTGGTTGTGGGGCAGGCTGAAGCAAAATGATGCCATAAACAAAAAAGGGGGATTTTCTATTTTTCTATAGTAGCATTCTTGGTGGCTGGCATAAAGACAAATAACATTTTCTGATACATTATTTGGGACATTTGTTTTACATTTTTCTTTAGTAGCAGTCTCGGTGGCTGGCAGAGAGACAAAAAAACTTCCCTAGTACATTATTTGGGACATTTGTTTCTTTACTTTCAGCACCACAAGTCCCAATTAAAAATGGGAACCTTGGGTTTCATTGTCTTCTACTTCTCAGGAGACTGATTTCTATGACCAAAGGCTTGTTTGTGGGCATTAGGATTGTTAGAATGACCTTTTCCCTCTGTATTGGAAACATGTTCATATACGGTTTTTGTCTACAACGTTCAATATTTCCATAAGAGAAGGAAGTCTATTGTAATATTGTTCATTTTGTGCTCTATGTTCGATGTACTTACAGACCCATTATTGGTTTTGTGCCCAGGAACAAACTACTGTGAATACGAGATGTTGAAGGAGGACACTAAATCTAGAGCAGTAAAAAAAGGAAAAGAAACGAGGTGTGCATTCTGGTGTCTACATTGTTCTTTTCTTCTTGTTCTTTGCATAATTTGCTAAACATTGCTTAAAAATAACTTATGTTAGACAAATTAGAAGATGACATAAATAATAGATGTTGAGAATTATCAAATGAACATAGGGTTGAGTGTATATACCAACATCGACCAAGTACTAAATAACAATAATATTTTTAGATTAGTTTCATTTTCATACACTGCAAGGGACTGACTGTTTGATGCATTTCAAATTCTCTTGCATTTCCATTATTCTTCAGTTGAGCTGCACCATGGCATGGTAGATCACTTCATCTTCTTCTTGCACGATGGAAATGTTGATGTGTTAGTGTAATGTCCCCCACCTCTTGATGAAGATGGTTGGATAGACTCAGTAGTCTAGCTTTTCCCACTAGACTATAGTCTCAGGCATATTGGGGACAAAGTCAACTAGAAACATAATATTCTAAAGTTAACTTGACTTTGTGTGAGAAAGGGTAACTCAACGAAAGAAAAGAAAATATGAGTTAGGTTAAGAGTTAACCCTAGAGGTTAACTAACTCAATAGAGGAATATATTGGAGCTATAAAGGAAAGGGAAGGGTGCACTCCTTATTCATTTTGGATTATTATATTATTTGCATTGGAGATCTTGAGCACATTCAGTTTTGAGGGTTTTGAGTCTAAAACCCTAGAGATCAACACAGTGGTGAAAGATCCCACCTTTCTTGATTCGAGATTGGTTCCGGAGGTGAAATAATCCTCCCACACCATTTTACAGTGTTGCAAGCTTGTTCTACAGGTAGATTCCAGGCTAGGGCACAACCTAGGGGGTTTGCAGCTAGGGGGGTGCACCACCTTGGAGAGATTGGTTCAATTTGGAGAAAGGACAAGACATTTTGGAAAAGTAGCACCTGGGTTCTCTTCGTAGGGTCCCTGGCATCATTATTGGTCTATTCTGGAGAAGTTTATCTTTGCAGTATATTTCTGGAAGATTGGCACGAATTATAGAAGAGGAGGGCGCATTGCAGGAAGTGGTTTTCAATGTTTAGTGGCTCAAATCATCATATATTGACTTGATACTTGACCATCTTGGTAGCATTGGCCCAATATACAGTCTGGTGGATTTTGGTGGTATTTGAAGGCTCCTAGAGGGGAGAACAAATTGTCCCTGACTTAATCAAACCAAGAGGGCACAATTCATTTGAGGGGTTTCCTTGTTGGAGGAACATAACTTCTCAGATCAATTTGAGACTTGGTACAGTGGTTTCTATCATCCTGATCTACATTCTGAGAGAGTTTGGAGGGATTTGGAGGTCGGGAAAGGGAGGGCCTAAACTTGAGGGTTTCGCAGCATCCAGAGAAGGGTGCAACTCTTACAGCTAGAGGGGTTTTGTAGAGTATTGATGGGGTCTTCTTATATTCAGTCTTAACTTTCTTTTTGGTGTCCTCTGGAGGCTTGGATCTCTTCTCAGACTACCTTTGGGAGACATTTATCTTTGTATTTCTTGTTATTGTATCGATTGGCAACCCATTTTGATATTATTGGGGCTTTCTTCTAGATCTGCAGATCTCTTGTATACGTGATCTCCTTACTATCTAAATAAAGGTTAGATCTGACATTGTTGGTTCTCTACTGGTGTTCTTTATATTTCTTGTCTTGTTTATCATTTTATGCTTCAGATCTATTGCTCAATCAACATTAAGTAATCCATAATGCACATCTTCATGGGAACACCTGCAAACACATAAACAAACATAGAAAACAGTGAACAATTAGTGTTCTAAGAAAAAAAATTGGCTCATGAACATTACAGTGGTATCAGAGCAGTTGATCCTCCCAACTTGTGGGGATTAACACATGTAGAAGTTCAGTGGAATTTACATGGGCAGACGCAGGAAACAGACAGATGAGACTAAGTCAGAAATGGAAGGGTCAGGTGAGGACAGTGAGCCACGGATTCTAGAAGGTTTCGCCAAGGAGTTACAACACTCCATAAACATGACACAGAGCACCCTTGTGCATCATCTATAGGAAAACCAAGAAACAATGCGTAGGGGACAAGTGGAAATGACAAAGACTCTGAGAAAAGTGAATGAAAGGCATGAGAGTTTGTCGCAGCTCCTGATGTAGATGACTCATGCAGGGAAGGGTACAAAATTTTATGCCAATAAAGAAGCTAGTGGATCTCATGGAGGGACTAGATCTCAACAAGAGCACAACCCTCGTTATCACACTGAGGGACAAAGCTATGGAGGAGGTGCACCCCAGGGGAAAACACACAGCAGGACCACACCTATGACTTATCTACCTACATTCTTGGATAATCATCCATAAAAAAACTATGAGGATGAGATTGAGGACAATTTTGAGTTGTATGCCAGGGATTTTCATGCCTTAAGTGCAGGGTTTCAATGGAAAGTCATGCTATATCAATATTGTGGGATCAAATTTATGGGAAAACCGAAACAATATCAAAGGTCCAACTATGAACTGGAGCAGAGGGTAGGAAAGATTAAAATCCCTTATTTTGATGGATCTGCTAAGGTGACTGCACAAGCATGGGTGCATAAGCTGGATACCTACTTACATCTTAACCTCGTGAGAGAGATGGATGCCATAAAATTTTCCACCATGCACTTGGATGGAAGGGCTCATGATTGGTGGTACCATGGGTTGACCACATTGGGTCACAATTAGATTACATCCTATACAGAGTTCACACACAGGCTCATTGACAGATTTGACCAAGGGGACCCAAAGCTACCTTTTAGGGAGCTCACATAGCTTAGACAGACATGATCACAAGAGGTTTACATAGAAGAGTTCCATAGGCTAGCAGTGATGGTACAGGATGTGTCTCAAGCGAGACTTATGATGCTCTTCATAGAAGGGTTGATGGAACCCTTGAGGTGTTGGTTCAAGGATTTTAATCCTACCAACTTGCATGATTCCATTTGGAAGACCAGAGACTTAGGATCAACAACAAAGGAAAGATTCACCCCTATACCTCATAACCAAGGGGGTAGAGATCAAAGACCTCCTATGAACCAAGGAGAGAGAGACCCAGGGGGGTTTGACTGAGGAAGGCGTCAGATGGATGAGCCCACTAGGAGGGAACTGAGGAGGAAGCAGTTGTGCTTCACCTGTAAGGATCCATGGGATCCAACACAAAAATGTATGGGTAAGGGAAAATCCCAGTACATTGAGGTGATTTCAAATGATGAGGAGGATGAATATTTCGGCCACCTATAGAACATAGAGGCAAAAAAACCAGGTCAAGAAGAAGAGGAAGATGCAAGTCATGACCTTACAACAAATGATAAGTTGACAATTGCATCCATTAGCGGGGTACCAAAATTCAATACTTTCAGGATGAGAGGAGTGTTACAGGGGTATAAAGTCACAGTTCTCATTAATGGAGGTACCTCAAACAACTTCATTGAATCATCCCTACTACAAAGACGACATATCCCAACAATTTAGTTTGAGGGATTTCGTGTAGAGGTAGAAGGGGGGCGCACCATGCCTTGTGACAGGTATATTCTGGGAATGAAACTTACTTTGGGAAGGCATGATTTAGCACAATATTTATATGTTATGGACCTTCAAGACACCAACATCATTTTAGGAGTATAGTGGCTTAGTAAATTTGGGCCAATCACCACAAATTACAAAACCATGGAAATATCTTTCACAAAAGAAACTGGAAAAAGGGTGGTTCTCAAGGGTATGACAAGAAACACACCAAGGGTGGTGACAACAAAATGCATGGAGGCCATCTTTAGGAGATAAGACATCATTTATGCAGAAGAATGTAAAATATTAGTAAGAGCAGACAAGAAGGGGGAAACACACTACGCACTAGTGATTAATAAAATCATGGATAGGCACAACAAGTTCTTTAAGCCTATACCACTAAGGGAACCGCCAGATAGGGGGTTTGAGCACATCATAGAGTTGGAGGAGGGTGCAAAAATTTTCATCACCACTCCCTACAGGCATCCCAAGAAATACAAAGATGAAATTGAGAAGGCCATTAAGGAGTTGTTGGATATGGGCCACATCAGGCCAAGTTCTACTCCCTTTTTATCTTTAGTAGTGTTGGTGAAAAAGAAATATAGGACGATGTGCATGTGTATTGACTACATAGCTCTAAACAAGAGGACAATAAAAGATAGATACCCCATCCCACATATTGATGAGATATTGTATGAGCTCCATGGGGAAGTATATTTAACAAATATTGACTTGTGCTCGGACTATCATCAGATAAAAATGAAGGAGAAAGATATCTCCAAGACTTATTTTCGGTGTCACTATGGACACTATGAGTTTTTAGTCATGCATTTTGGGTTGACTAATGCACCAACCACCTTTCAGTCATGCATGAATCATTTGTTCAACAAGAAGCTAATGAAGTTCTTATTAGTCTTCTTTGATGATTTATTGATCTATAACAAAACGTGGGAGGAGCACCTTCAACATGTGGAACATATTTTGGCTATCATGGAGGAGCAATATTTATATGCTAAGGAGTCCAAATGTGAAGTTTGGATGATAGAGGTCCTCTATCTAGGACAAATCATTGGAGTGAAGGGGGTACAAATACACCAAGAAAAGATACAAGCTATCCTTGATTGGCCCACACCTAGGACACTCACATAGCTGAAGGGGTTTTTGGGCATCTGTTGCTATTAAAAGAGGTTTGTCAAAGTTTTTTATCAACTTTGCACAAATTTGATCGATTTGACCAAGAAGGGGTCATTGAAATGGAATCCAGAAGCACAATCCACATTTGAAAAAATGAATAAAGTTATGAGTACATGCTCGGTATTGGCCCTACCCGATTTCACACAACGCTTCTCATTAGAGTGTGATTCCTCAGGGGAAGGAATTGGATCACTAATTATGTAGAATAGGCACACTATGGTCTATGAAAGATGAAATTTGAGAATTTTGGAGCTCCTCTACACCATCTATGACAAATAAATGCTAGCCATCATGCATGCATTGGCCAACTTCAAGAAACATTTAGTTGGGGGAAAATTTGTAGTGAGGACAGATCACAATAGCCTCAAGTACTTCCTAGATTAGAAGGAATTGAATGAGAAGAAAAATAAGTGGGTGAGCAAAATCCAGGCATATGACTTTGATATAGAATTTGTCAAAGGGAAAAATACATGGTAGCATATGCTTTATCCAAAAGACCATCAATTTATGCCATGATCGATATTTCAGTGGATTGGAAGGCCCACCTCTTGGTGGAATATTCGAAGATTTTTTTTTCTTGCAGAGTAATGGATGGACATGTTCTAGATGACAATTTAATTATTATGGTTGATATCATTTACTACAAGGGCTGGATTTTCTTGGTCCCCAAATCAGCCTTCAAGGCCAAGTTGTTATAGGCATGCCATGATTCACCAAGAGTAGGGCATCAAGGATTCATCAAGACATACATACATGTATGGGAGAGGTTTTCTTGGAAGGGATTAAAAGAAGATGCGATGAGCCACATCAAAGAGTGCAACATTTTCCAGGCCAACAAAGATGAACACACTCATCCAACAAGACTACTACAACCACTTCCCATTCTGGAGAACAAGTGGGAAAACATATCCATGGATTTCATCATAGGGTTGCCCAAAGTTCAGGTAAAAGAATGCATTTTCATAGTGGTGGACAAGTTGACGAAGTTTGCACACTTTTTTTTCCATTGCCACAGATTTCAGTGCAACACAGGTTGCAGACCTATTCTTCGGGGAAGTTTTCATATTAGATGGGATGCCCAAAAACATAGTGAGTGACAGGGAGAATAGGTTCATGAGAATTTTATGGCAGGAGCTCTTCAGGTTAGTGGGTATGACCCTGACACCTAGTACCAATTATCACCCTAAGACGGATGGCCAGACAGAGATAGTCAATAAATGAGTTAAAGGCTACCTCATGAATTACATGGCAGGGAAGCAAAAAACATGGGTCAAATGGCTTCACTTGGGGGAATACTTTTACAAAAAAACTCATCATATGTCCATTGGTATGGCACCATTTATGGCTTTATGCAACTATGAACTTCTCTCATTTGTAGAGATTTCCTTCGGTGACAACAGGGCTCCCATGGTTTAGGAATGGGTTTAGGAGAGTTAGGACGTCTTCAAAGAATTGAAGGACCACCTATATAGGGCACAAAATCAATAGAATATACAAGAAAACAAGCACATGGTGGAGCACACCTTTAAGGTCGCTGACTTGCTTTATTTGAGGCTCCAGCCATATAGAAAGGTATCCATTAAGAGAAGTGACGTAGTGAAGCTCCAACCTTGTTTCTTCGGTCCATACAGAGTCAACAGGAGAGTAGGATCCGTGACATATGAGTTGGATTTTCCATAGGGTATAAAAATACATAATGTCTTTCATGTTTCGTGTTTCAAGAGGGCCATTGGCAAGAATATCACTTCTATCAAGGAACTGCCACCTATGGATGAAGAAGGAAAATTGGTACTGATACCAGAGGAGATACCTTAAGTTAGGGAGAGGAAGTTGAGGAAAAGAAGAATAAAAGAATATCTGGTTAAGTGGAAGAATCAACCTATGGAGGATGCCACTTGGGAAGAGGAGTAGTTGATCCAGGCGACGGGTTTAGAATTGCTTATGGAAAAGAAATTTCTAGTAGGGGAGACTGTAATGTCCCCCACCTCTTGATGAAGAGGGTCGAAGAGACTCAATATTCTATATTTCCCCACTAGACTATAGTCTCAGGCATATTGGGGACAAAGTCAACCATAAACATAATATTCTAAAGTTAAGTTGACTTTGTGTGAAAAGGGGTAACTCAACGAAAGAAAATAAAATATGAGTTATTCTACAATGTTGCAGGCTTATTCTACATGCATATTCCAGGCTAGGGTGCAACCTAGGGGGTTTCCAGCTAGGGGGCGCACCAACTTGGAGATATTGGTTTGATCTGGAGAAAGGAGAAGGCATTTTTGGCAAATTAACACCTGGGTTATCTTTGTAGGGTCCCTAACATCATTCTTGGTCTATTTCAGAGAAGTTTATCCTTGCATTTTATTTCTGAAAGCTTGGCACGAATTAGAGAAGGGGAGGTCACATTGCAGGAAGCGATTTCCAATGTTTAGTGGCTCAAATCATCATAGATTGACTTGAGAATTCACCATATTGGTAGCATTATCCCCATCTATAGTCTGGTATATTTTGGTGGTATTCAGAGGCTCCTAAAGGGGAGAATGAATTCTCCTTGAATTAATCAAACTAGGAGGGCACAATCCATTTGAGGGGTTTCCTAGCTGGAGGAGCATAGCTTCTTAGATCATCTTGAGACTTTGTACGGTGGTTTCTATCAGACCGATCTAGATTCCAAGAGAGTTTGGAGGGATTTGGAGGTCAATAAAGGGAGGGATAAAACTTGAGGGTTTGGCAGCATCCAGAGCAGGGCACAACTCTTCTAGCTGGAGGGGTTTTGCAGAGTAGTGACAGGGACTTCTTATCTTCAGTCTTAGCTTGGTTGTTGGTGGCCTTTGGAGGTTTGGATATCTTCTGAGAATGCCTCTGGGAGGCATTTATCTTTTTATTTCTTGTTATTGTATCGGCTAGCAACGCATTTTGATATTATTGGGGCTTTCTTCTAAATCCCCAAATCTCTTGTATACGAGATCTCCTTACTATATAAATAAAGGTCAGATCTGACATTGTTGGTTCTCTACTAGTGTTCTTTATATTTATTGTCTTTTTTATCATTTTATGCTTCATATCTATTGCTCAATCAACATTAAGTAATCCATAATGCACATCTTCATGGGAACACCCGCAAACACATAAACAAACATAGAAAACAGTGAACAATTAATGTTCTGAGATTTTTTTTTGGCTCAGGAACATTAAAGTTAGAATCATTTCAATATGAATTGGCCTCTGAATTTTTGTATTAGTTGCATGGAATTCATGATGTTGGTGTGTATCTTTCAAAGATGTGGTTATCTGCATTTGTGAACAAACCTAAAAATGAGAGAGGGATATGGGGTGATACATTTTTCATACAATGGCTAATCAACTGGCTAAATATATCGAACGTAGTTTGGTCACTAAAAAGTCAAAGAATGTTCTTTCTATTCAATGAAAATGCAAGTAGAAATTTGTATTGCATCTTATTTCATGACAATGATCCTATTAGTGGTCATTACGAACATTGTTATATAAAAGATATTCCATATGCAATTTTGGAAGATATAATACTTACTTGTCCCTCATGTGAAAAGAGCTTAAGTTCCACTGGAAACGTCATATGCATCACATTCGTAGTCATGGATTGGACATATCATCAACTAGTACAGCTAGTTTTGACGACAGTCTATTCACTGCACTTTGTTGCTTGGTCACAACAAAGTTCAATGTGAAATATATAAGACTATACATTGTCCATTCCTTTCACAATGCAGTTATAGGTGGAAACCATGACGCCTTTCGTTGTTTGCATTAACATCTGACACCTGATGTCATACAAAGTGTGCGAGTAGGTGAAATTTGGCAAACATATTTGGTAGACATGTCATTTCCATATGAAAAGGGAAATATAGAGGGCAAACCATTTTGTTTGCAGTGGGTATAAATCATATTTGAAGTAAATATTCAAGTCTGTTCGTTTGTTGCAGGAAGCATTGTCAATTACTTCACTATTGATTCAAACTCTAATAAAACAATTTATATTATGCCATTTGAAACAGATACATCACACATTCACTATGGTCCATTGGTCCACTATGAACCATCGGTAACATAAAATTGCAATGAAAAATGTAGTTTTCATTTTAATCAAGTTCCTATAAGTGTGGACATGGTGGATGGAGTCAACTACCACAACATTACAAGAACACTTAATCCAATATGTAATAAAAATCGCATTGTGCTTCTTTTCCATGTACTGAAACAAGAACGCCATGCATTTGGTCAAGATTTTACAAGAAGAATAATGTCAACAAGTAACAATGATGGCTTGAACCTATCTCATCTCTAATAATTTGAAAGAATTGATAAGAATCCTAGGCTTACATACCATCAACTGAAAAAAATCATACATGCAAAACAAAATTGCATTGACATGTTATTTGCTGAAGACAAGAAATAGATGGCCAATGCAGAAGGCCAAAAAAAGCATGCTCTATGCACAATGTGCATAGAGCATGCTTAATACAAATAGTAGTTCCAACCTTCACATCCAATGCCAGTAGGAACATCCATTTCCATTCCATACACATAAATTTAGTTACCATCAATTGAAAAATCACATACGTGAAATCCCAAAAAAAACATCATGTTTGTAGTGTAGACCATTGTCATGATAGGAGTCCAGACATAAGGTTCTGTAGATCAAAGTAAATTTTTTGAAATGTGAAGAATGAAAAAGAACATATACATGTCGTCCATTTCCATGTAGAGAAGAAAATTTCAAAGAAATTCTATATGGAACAAATTAAAGACATGCATAGGATGACATATGCAATCTGTGAGGAACTACATTTTCAAAGGAATATTAAATGTCTTACCCAAGACTTGGAAACATAATATATGGGTTTGACATTGAATGACAAAACGTTCTCTAGTAAAAAAATATGTGTTTCATGCAATAGGTCACTCCAAAATGGAAAAATGCCACAATTTGCAACAACGAACCAAATAAGACGTAATACACCATTGCCAGATGTAAGTACACTTTCAAAGCTTGAAGAGAGACTTGTGTCATTACGAATTGAATTTGCGTAGATTAGACTATGGGGTTATAAATAGTTCCAAATGGGCTTAATAGGATCAATTATCAATGTGCTTGTCCATATGGATGTTGTGAAAAAATAATTTCCAAAATCCATGAACAAAACCCTGACAATAGTTGTTTCCTTGAAACGATGTTTGCAGTACAATAATGCATACCAAACATGTAGAGTATGTGTCAACACTATCATGAAAGAATTGAACCAACTAACCTGCTAAAACATGTACATGGCCAAAATCATCTGTATACACGAGGACTGGAATTATGTTCTTCATCAAGGTAATGCCAACTCCATGCAAAATGCATAGACTAACACTGGAAGTGATATAGATGATGACTCATACAATAAAAACCCTACTGAGACTTTTATTCATGGATTGATTGAGTCACAACGAATCTGTGACTTGCATGACAAGATCGTGGAACTCACCCTTGCTGAAGGGAAACATCCACTTGGAATTTTCAAGGACAAATATGCAGAGGAAATGAAGTTCTTGACACTTTTCTATGGAGATCCTCATGATGATGAAATTACAAAATGTTTTAGCTATTGAAAAATAGTGAAATGGGAATTATTGCAAGCAAGCATTGATTTTTCATGTCACATAACACATATGTTTTTCAATACAATGCAAATAATAATTGTGAAGGTGCTTTCTTGCTTCTAGGTGAGAATAAGAAAATATCGATTGCATGAAAGGAACATATTAGCAAAAGTATTCAAGTACAAAGAAAACATAGAAAAACTATTGAAATATGATATTGGATACATATATTTTAAGAACATTTGGATCTCTCCTTATCACTTGCAACAAATCAAGAAGATGTTATTTTCAATGATCCAACAATTGGAGCCCCAACCTTTTTTGACACACTTACAAGTGCAGAACATCAATAGAATCCATTAGTGAGTACGCTAAATGAGTTAGATAGAAATGTGAAGAAGAGAAATCAGACTCATACATTGGAAATCATTGATATTGACTACCTCATAAGGAAAGGCCCAATGGCATGTACACGTTCCTATAGACACAAAATCAATGCCTTGAAGAAAATGATATTTCATGATGACATGTTCTTCGAAAACATTTCAGACCATTACTTTGTGATAGAGTTCCAGAATAGCTAAATAGAACATGAACACAAACTCTTGTGGATAGAGAATGCTCCAATATATGGAAAGGACAGTAACATGCAAATCAAAAAGTTTTTGGACTAGTACATTAGCCGTGACACATATAATTTGGATCCAGAACTGGACAAATTTCATAGGCACTACCACAAAAAGAGTTGTAAAAAAGAAAGATATTGGCATCATAGGTACAACTTCCCTATGCTGCCAATGAAAACCACGAAATTCATTGAACCACTTAGTTTATTCAACAATGTTCTCATTGAGAAATCAAAATCCATTTTCAAATTTCTATAGAAAACAAATTATGCAAACTTGATGATATTGGAGGACTTTTTGATGCAGTTGAGCATAACATAATATGAGTACATCTAATTACTACAATCTACATTAAAGAAACTAAAAATTTTCCTAAAAAGAAAACCATCACACCTGTGGAACAATAGTTTCTCCAAGGAAATTTCAAATATGTGGAATGTGAATACAAATGCATAGTATGTGCTCAACGCATATGCTGCGTCAGTGTATTGTTCTGCATACATGACAAAAATTGACAAATCTATAACAAGTGCATTTAGAAAAATACAGAGAGAATGTGAAACAAGTCAAATTGATGCTATGCAAATGATACGTACACCTGGAAATACATTGCTTAATCTTCAACAAATGTTAGCTCAACATAAAATTCATATTGCACTTTCCCTCCCATTGAATTCTAGCTCAAGAGAATGTATCTTCATAAACACTTCTCCGCCTACTAAACACACATTTATGCTTAAGCCACCATTCCTACTAAAACAAGAACTTGACAATTCAGAGGGAATTATGTGCCACTCCATTATTGATTACTACATTGAGCATCTATCTTCTCTCAAACATATCTACCTTGCAAAATTTGTATCTAATTACAATAAGAATGGTGAACACATATAAAAAAATAAAAAATAAAATGTAATACGGTTTTTCAAATACAATAAACAATCTGACTATGAGAAGTTTTGTCGTGAGAAACCTTTTCTATATGTTCCATTTGAATGAAGAGAAGACACATTAAAACATATATTTTCTACATGGAAAGTTGCATATGATTTCCAGCAGAGTACAATACAAACTAATGAGGCTAACTTTACATACAACATCAACCCAACATAGGGCGATTTAGAAACCACACTTGAGAAACTTGATTATCTTGCAAACAATGATGACACATGTGATGAGCTTAAAAAAACTAGACTTGGTTGTGAACATTATGACCTAGAAACAAATCTCCAGTGCCCTCAAGAATCTAATATGGAAAAAAGTATTAATCTTGGATTTCAGATCACAAAGCATCCATTTCTCCTTGAGAAAAAAGAATATTACAAAATTAGAAGATTTCTTAATAGAGAACAATAAGCAATTGTGAAGGATATTGGCATGAAAAAATATTGGGATATACGCACACCTGTCCACTTGTTCCTTACAGGGGAGGTGGGAACATGCAATACATTCACAACAAAAGTGTTATTCCAAATGCTTATACTAATCTATGATGGATGCAATACAAGTGACCCTTTGAAACTAAGGGGGCTAATAGTTGCATATACAAGTAAAGTTGCATACAATGTAGGTGGGACAAAAATCCATTATGCATTGCTAATTCCTTTTAACAAGTACCAATTTCTTCATCTTAGCAAAGTAATGCTAGATAGATTGTCCAAGCTTTATGATGAATTACAACTTATCTTCATAGATGAAGCCTCCTTGATTGGAAGTCGATTCCTATATTCCATTGACAATAAACTTAGGAATATAAAAAATATGCAAACTCAATACTTCAGAAATATTGACATGGTGTTCTATGGTGATCTTTACCAAGTACACCCAGTGTAAGATTCTCTAATTTTTATCAATCTACAAAAAAAATGAAACCATTGACATACGAATTTTGGGAACAAAATATAAAATGCTATGAATTACAAACTACAATGCACTAAAAATATGAAAAGTTCATTGCAACTTTGAACATAATGAGAAAAAATAACCAAACAAATGATGAATTTCTATATATCAATGGACTTTGCATATGCCCTCCACCAAAAGAGCCAACATTTCCGTATCTAATTTACATAAACAAGCATGTTGCAATGCATAACAAGTAGATGCTCTTCCTCATGACTAACAATGAAATTATGATCAATGCAATTGATGTGGAAGAAGATAACCATGGTGATATTCCATGCCATCAACATACAACCACTCTACCTTTTCTACATGTCCTTAAAATGGACATGCTAGTTGAAATATATGCTTGCAATTATGATTCACAAGATGGCTTGGTCAATGGTGCAGATGGAGCGATCAAAGTATATACAAAAAAAATCACCGACGTTCTCTAGATTAAGTTCCATGATATTCATATTGGACATTATGTAACAAACTCCGTAAAATTGAACAACAACAAGTAAGCGAAACAACTAAAGTAGTAAAAAAAAAAATCCACGTACTTGTCAATTTACACAACTAGTTTCATTATTACAATAAGTAATTAAATAAGATGTGTATATATATATATATATCACCTATAAGTTTTCTTTTTTATTTTAGGTCTATTTGATGATCAAATACTAATTCAATAATTCTAACTATTATAACAACAAAGTGAATAAGTAATTTATGTCTTTCTACCTTATCTGAGGTTACGTAACTTGCGTATTAGTTTTGAATCATTAAGCACAAGTCGTAAAATTATTCTAAAGGAACCTTTCATTTCATTAATTAAAAGTCTTATTGTAAATCATTAATGTATGCAAATGTAATGTTCCTGACTTGGCTAGTCTAGGAAACACTGCTAATGTGTGTGTAGGATCAAAGGTTTACATCATATAAGTGATCATACAAATAATAAATGCAACAAAGGACTGCAAATTTTTTATTATGATATCTCTGTGGATTACAAAATGGCCCAATGTGATTGAATAACTGACAATACTCGACTAGATCAACATACAAAGGATCTTAGCTAGAATATAAATTAGCAACTGCGGTTGAATAAAATAACAACACTCGGCTAGATCAAAAGAAAAAAGGATCTTAGCCGGAATACAAATAAGCAACTAAAAGATAATACCCAGAATATGGGAGCACTGCGGAATCAATGAAGAATGATGGAAGACCTGGATGATCTTCTTGATGACTAGGGTGTGTCTTTCAACACCAAAATCAACCAACTGGTGTCTTCCTCTTGGAATATACTAAACTATCTCTCCTGAGATGCACCTCTTCTCCTCAATGACAAGTCATAATCTGCATAATGATGAATTAGGTCACTGACCCTTCCTTTATAGCTTTCCAAAACCCTAAATCATGCTGAAATCCTAATTCGTTGTTGACTTCCAAAACCCTAAATCACCGCTGAAACCTAATTCACTGTTGACTTCTATTTTCAGCTCATAATGAATTAAAAGCGCTTTTAACCCTTTTTAGCTCAATGTCACTTTCCGAATATAACACCTATGACTGGAGTGACCTCTAGTAACCCTATTTACCCCTCTTTGGCCCTAGCTATAGTCTAACGGGACGCTTTAGACCATTAAGCCTCCTCTCTGGACATCCTATTTGGAAAGGGACATTACAGTCCTCCCTTCCCAAAATTACTTGTCCTCAAGCAATACTAGTCCAGGGTGTTGCAACACCTACTCGCTCTCCCAAGTAGTGTCCTCTACTAGAAGTCCTCTCCATCTGATCAAACACTCTTTGATGACCCTGTTCCTCATTTTCCACTCCCGGAACTCCAAAACCTCCTCCGAAACTAACTCCAACTGTCCCTCCTCATCCAACGGGGGAATCTCCTCTGATGTGCTAATGAATTGTCCCACTTCCTTTTTGAGGCAAGACACGTGGAACACATTATGAATCTTTCTCCCCTCTGGAAGCTCTAGCTCATAAGAAACCACGCCTACTCGACACATGATCCTGTAAGGACCATAAAATCTAGGCTTGAGCTTCTTGGCCCCACTCTTCTTCAGAGATGACTGTCTATAGGGTTGGAGTCTCAAGAAAACCAAATCTCCAACCTCAAAGCTATGCTCTATCCTGTGCCTGTTCGCACTTATCTTTTGTCAGTTTTGCGCCATCTATAGGTTCTCTTTCAACAACTTGAGAATATACCGACTCTCTATGATCCAATCCTTGGTCTTGGGAGCTCTTCTCTCCTCGAAGACCAAGTATACCAAAGTGGGAGCATCATATCCGTACAATGCTTGGACGGGTGTCATACCAATGGACATGTGGAAGGTGGTGTTGTAGCAATGTTCTCCTAAATGTAACCACGTTATCCATGTTCTCTGTTGTCCTCCTACATAGTTCCTCAAATACCCTTCAACCCACTTGTTGACAATCTCAGTCTTCCCATCTATCCGAGGGTGATAGCTGGTGCTAGGTGTCAACTCTATCCCCACCAACCAAAACAACTCTCTCCAAAATGTCCCTATGAATCGACTGTCCCTGTCACTGACGGTGTTCTTCGGCAACCCATGAAGTCTGAAGACCTCCCTGAAGAAAATATCGGCTAGATGAACTGCGTTGTACTCTATTGGTATGGTGTAGAAGTGAGCAAACTTGGTCAATATGTCGACCACTACATAGATACAGTTCTTACCCTGGACCTTGGGTAGACCCGTGATGAATTCCATAGATATACTCTCCCATTTCTGCTTTGGAATGGGGAGTGGCTGAAGTAGCCCTGCTGGAAGAGCATACTTTGACTTGTTCTTCTAGCAAGTCACACACTCACCAACGTGTCTCATAATGTCCTATTTGAGGCCCTTCCATGAGAACCTCTCTCTGATCTGTCTATAGGTTTTGAAAAACCCTCGATGGCCTGCTAGAGGTGAATCATGAACTGTAGTGAGGATCTTTTTATTAAGCCCTGAATCTGGCACCAAGTAGACTCTATCCTTATAAAATATGACATCGTCAATGACCCTATACCGGTCATCCTGTATCTGCCCATCCATCACCTCACAAGCGAACTTGTTATTGGAATATTCCACTAACAAGTGGGATTTCCAATCTACTGAAATCTCCATCAAAGAACATGTCGCAGGTATCCTCGATAGTGCATCGACCATAATGTTCTTCTTCCCCTTGACATACTCTATGTCAAATTCGAATGCCTGTACCTTCGTCACCCATTTCTGTTGGCGCTCACTGAGGTCCTTCTGCTCAAGGAAATACTTCAAACTGTTGTGATCGGTCTTGACCATGAATTTGCTGCCCACCAGATATTGTCTGAACTTGATCAAGGCAGGAATTATTGCCAATATTTCCTTGTCATAAATGGAGTACAACCTCTCAAGTTGACTAAGCTTTCGGCTCTTGAATACAATGGGGTGTCCTCCCTACATAAAAAATGCACCAATCCCTTCACCGAATGCATCACACTCTAGTACAAATGGCAAGGTGAAGTATGGTAGTGCGAACACTGGACAAGTGCCCATGAATTCCTTCATGTTATCAAAGTCTTCCTATGATTTCTTGGTCCATATGAAGGCCCCATGCTTGGGAATATCTGTTAGTGGTGCTCCAAGATAAGAAAAACCCTAGACGAACTGCCTGTAATAGCTGCACAACGTGAAGAAGCTCCTCAATTCTATCACGTTCTTGGGCGTTGGCCAATCCAGAATGGCCCTGATATTCTCTTGGTGCACCTGTACCCCCTGTGCACTGATGATGTGGCCTAAGTAAAGTAGCTCTGTCATACCGAACTCGCACTTGGACTCTTTGGCATATAATTCTTGTGCCTCCATGATGCTCAATACCTCATCCAAGTGCCTCATATGCTCTTTCCATGACTGACTATAGATCAAGATGTCATCAAAGAAAACCAAGACTAATTTCCTTAACTGATCCCTGAATATATGGTTCATGCAATATTGGAATGTAGTGGGTGCATTGGTTATCCCAAATGGCATAACCAGGAACTCGAAGTGTCCAAAATGACATCGAAATGTCATCTTCTCTATGTCCTGCTCTCGGATGATGATATGATGATATCTAGAGCGTAGATCAATTTTTGAGAAGAAAACTTCCCCATGCAGTTCATCCATCAACTCATCAATGCATGGGATAGGGTACCGCTTCTTGATGGTTTTCTTGTTCAAGGATCGGTAATCAATGCACATCCTCATGGTGTCATCCTTCTTCAGAACTAAGACAACTGAAGAAGCAAATGGTCTGTTGCTCGGTCTGATGTGTCCCATCACCAACAATTCCTTGATTGCCTTCTCTATCTCATCCTTGAACCTCCTAGGATGACGATAGGGGGGGGTGATCATAGGTTTTCCCCCCTCCTCCAACTCAATGGTGTGCTCAAACCCCCTGTCAGGTGGTTTCCCTGGTGGAATTGCCTCAAAGACCTACTAATGTCATCCTAATAAATTCTTGATCTATGTGTGGTATTGTTGTCAACATTCTAAATCCTTCTGAGTAGTGATCAAGAATTCTGTGGCATATGCTACCTACCCATGTCTGAATATCCTCTCCATCGTCTTGGCTGAAACTGTCCTAGGTTCTCCTGTCGACATACCTCTTAGAACAACCTTCTTCCCATCCTAATCTCTGAATCCCATTTCCAAGGTTTGGTAGTTGGTAGTGATTTTTCCCAAGGTAATCATCCACTGAACTCCTAACACCACATATGTGTCTAATAGGTCAACCACATAAAATGTGTCTCTCACTGTGTAGTTTCCTAACTTCATCTCTAAGTTTGGAACTCTGTCTAGACACTCCACTGTGTGGCCATCTTCTACCGCAACATCAAACCCCTCAAACTCCTCAAACCCCACCATCTATCAGGGCGATTGTCAGTTTCCCTTGAATAATCCCTCTGATACGGAGGGTATCATACATAGGAACACTAGAAAGGGTCACTATGACTCCTCCCGTTGTTGGTTTCCTCCTATTAGCCTTCTCTGGTGGTTGTGGGACTACTAGAGGATGGGCTCTTTCCGGTGTCAGTGGTCTACGGGGAAGCTGGTCCTCTGTTGGTGCTGACTCCTCCTCTGAACTAGTGGATCCACTATCCTTCTCCTCCTCCTCACTATCCATGTTGTCTGCTGCTACCTCAATATAATGAATCTCTCCCTTTCCCATGCACCTATGGCCTGGGACCCAAGGATCTCTACAGCTAAAGTAAATCTTCTTCCTCCTAAGCTCTCACCTAGTCTCATCATCCAACTTCTCCTTGCCCTTCCATTCTCTCTGGAATGGCTTCTTGTCTCGATCCCTTTGGGGCACAAATGGTTTGGAGAAAGTTTTAGTCTTTGGCACTGAGTCTGGTAGATCTCAAGTGCGAAGGAGGGAATCCTGCAAAGTGGGAGGCCTATATGAATTCACCCATCCCCTCAAAGGCTCTGTGAGTACTTATGTGAATAGCATGATCAACTTAGGATCTGATATATCTGTCACTGCCATGACTACCTACTGAAACTTTGTGATGACTGCCTCTACTGTGCCAATTTGTCTTAACTGGGATAGATCCCTGAAGTGTATCTCAGGATCCTTCCTATCAAACCTGTCCATGAGCCTATCTGTAAAATCCCTATAGGAGGTGATGCGACTGTGACCCAATGTCACCAGTCCATGATACCAACACTCGTGTGCCTCACCCTCCAAGTGCAAGGTTGTGAAACTAATGGCCTTTGTCTCGGTCATATGGTTGAGCTTGTAATACGTGTCTAACTTCTGTACCCAAGCTTTGGTGGTGTATTTGGATGATCCGTCGAAAGAAGGGATGGTGAATTTCCAAAATTTTTGGATGAAATCGAGGTTATGCCCCTGCTGCTATTGTGGTCCTCCCCTCTGTAGCTCTCTGGGGTGGTTCCTAAGTCTGAGTCCATAGTACTCGACTAAGGTCATGTCTTGATGGAAGTCATGACCTAATGCTGCGTACTCCCTCCTATATTCTACAATGTCGTTGGCATGAGTGGGTGCCCTCTGTGCTATCGGTGGCGGTGCTACTAATGGGGGTGACCTCTAGAAACTAGGAAACAAGGGTCTAGGAATCCTACTCACTGAGATGTATGTGTGAGAGGGTGACTGGGGTCTACTTCCTACTCCTGAGTTCCCCTGTGTTGCATGTGGGAATTGTGTCTAGGGTGCCCACTCTAGCCAATCTATCAACCACATGTGCCAAGGACTGAGACATGGTCCATTGACTAGCTAACATATTGTTGATAACCTGCATGAAAGTTGCCTCTGGATCTACGGGGGCCTTACCACTACCCTCTGGTCATTCATATCTATTTCTTAGCATCCTCTCTGCCTCGTGCTCAGCCTTATGCTCTACCCTTCTCTCTTCTTCTCTGTGTGCCTCTTCCTCTTCCTCTGAGCTAGGAGGAAAAGGGGGGAAATTAGGCCTATGCCTTATTTCCTAATTCCTGTTGTAAGTGACATATTCGTCACCTATGTGTTCACGACCCTCTGGGTCTTCTGCTACACTCATTGTCTTTAGTCACAGGCTGGCAAGACTAAAGCTATGATACCACTGTAATGTTCCTGACTTGGATAGTCTAGGAAACACTACTAATGTGTGTGTAGGATCAAAGGTTTACAACATATAAATGATCATACAAATAATAAACGTGACAAAGGACTGCAAAGTTTGTATTATGATATCTCTATGGATTACAAAATGGCCAAATGCAGCTGAATAACTTACAATACTCAACTAGATCAACATACAAAGGATCTTAGTCGGAATATAAATAAGCAACTACGGTTGAATAAAATAACAACACTCGTCTAGATCAAAAGACAAAAGGATCTTAGCCGGAATACAAATAAGAAACTAAAAGATAATACCTGGAATATGGGAGCACTGCAGAATCAATGAAGAATGATGGAAGACCTGGATGATCTTCCTGATGACTAGGGTGTGTCTTTCAACACCGAAATCAACCAACTGGTGTCTTCCTCTTGGAATACACTTAACTATCTCTCTTGAGATGCTCCTCTTCTCCTCAATGTCAAGTCATAATCTGCATAATGATGAATTAGGTCGCTAACCCTTCCTTTATATCTTTCCAAAACCCTAAATCATGCTGAAACCCTAATTCATTGTTGACTTCCAAAACCCTAATTCACTGTTGACTTCTATTTTTAGCTCATAATGACTTAAAAACACTTTTAACCCTTTTTGGCTCAATGTCACTTTTTGAATACAACACCTATGATTGGAGTGACCTCTAGTAACCTTGTTTACCCCTCTTTGGCCATGACTATAGTCTAACGGGGTAGTTTAGACCATTAAGCCTCCTCTCTTTGCAGTTACATTATTTGAACACTCCCCTTAACAAGAAGGGTATTCTTTAGAAACATCATGCGAGATAGAGAGGACAACATCATCAACAACATCAAGTGGGTGAGAGGACAACATCATCAACATCATCTGGGAACACTGACTGGCGTATCTATAAATCATCGAAAGTTTTCTTCATCGACAACATCATCATTCTCAAGGAATTCCATCATCATCTGCATCAGTATGTATTAGTCTAAAAACTGATACATCATCATCATCACATCACAAGGCTAGCTCATAATAATACAAGACTGGGTTTACGTCACAACTGTCAAGTTGGAAGCTCAGTACTTGTCTCATCTTAATGTCTTTCTTTACGTCACAACACTCAGGCTGGAAGCAAGATACTAGACTGGATTTACATCATATCTATCAAGATGGAAGCACAGTACTAGTCTCATCTCATCGTCTTTCTTTATGTCACAACACTCAAGATGGAAGCAAGATACGCGTCCTGCTTTACGTCACAACCATCAGGTCGGAAGAAGGATACTAGACTGGCTTTACGTCACAACTATCCATCCAGAAGCTCAGTGCTAGTCTTATCATATCATCTTTCTTTACGTCATAACCATCAGGTCAGAAGCAAGGTACACATCTCATCTTTCTTTACGTCTGACAACTAGGTCAGAAGCAAGGAACATCTCATCTTGCTTTACGTCTGACAATTAGGTCAGAAGCAAGGAGCACAACAACTACTCCCCCTTTCGAGGAAGGTCCTTTCGAACTATGCCAAGCTTATATCAGAAGTACTCAAACTTCACACGAGATAGGGAATTGGTCAACACGTCAACACCCTGTTCATCTGTGCTAATGTACTAGAGATTTAAGACTCCTCTTTGTACGATGTCATGGATGTAATGATAACGGATCTCTATGTGCTTCAACCTGTCGTGGAATACAAGATTCTCTGTCATTTTTATATAGCTCTGGTTGTCACATAGGATCAAGGTTTCTCTCATATCTAAGTCAAATAGGTTGGTCAGCAACTTTCGAAGCCATATAGCTTCGCAGTTGGAAGAACATGCAACAATGTATTCTACTTCCGTTGTGCTGAGAGCAATACTAGATTGCTTCCTACTCTACCATGAGATTATAGATGATCCCAAACTAAAACAACATCCTGAAGTGATTTTCCTGTCAGAATCACTTCCTGCCAAATCTGCATCAGTATATCCACTCAATGTGAAATCATGATCTCCATCATAGCTGAGACCATAATCTATTGTACCTTTAAGGTACCTCATCACATGTTTTGAAACCATTAGGTGAACACGTCTGGGTTCTACTAGAAACTGACTCAAGGTGTTCACAGAAAAACAAATGTCTGGTCTGGTGTTCATCAGGTACATCAATGATCCAATAATATGTCTGTACAGTGTGGAATCAATCAATTCTGATGAAGTATTGACCAACAGCTTCAGCTTCGCTTCCATGCGTGTATTCATGGGATTTCATTCCAACATGTCGAATCTCTTCAAGATTTCGACCATGTACTTCCCTTGGTTAAGGAAGATCCTCTCAAGACTCTGCCATACCTCAAGACCTAAGAAATAATGCATTAGGCCAAGGTCTTTCATTTCAAATTCTGAGGCAAGTCTCTTTTTACATTCAGTGATAATCTTTTCTTCTCCAGTTAAGAATAAGTCATCCACATATAGCAGTAAGATTACTGGCTCATTGTTCATGATTTTGAAGTAGAGATTAGATTCTTCTTTACTCTTGGTAAAGCCTAAGCTCGTCAAGAAACTATCTATACGTCCATACCAAGCTCTAGGAGGTTGCTTCAATCTGTATAAGGCTTTCTTCAATCTGCAGACATGAGACTTCTTGTCTTCAACCTCAAATCCTTGAGGTTTCTCTATATACACTTCCTCTTCAATAACACCATTTAGGAAAGCCATCTTCACGTCCATCTGGTGCAACTTCCACTTCATCTTAGCTACAAGAGCTATGATGGTTCTGATTGAAGTGTATCTGGCCACAGGAGCGAATGTCTCTTCATAGTCAATGCCTTCCTTCTGGGAAAATCCATGAGCGACAAATCTTGCTTTATATTTCTCAATACTTCCATCAACAACATGCTTTATTTTGAAGAGCCATCTGGAGGATACCACATATTTATTCTTTGGTCTGGGAACTATTTCCCATACTTCATTCTTCATTATGGATTGGTATTCCTCTATCATGGCATCTGCCCATTCTTTCCTCTGAATGGCTTCTTCAAAGTAGGTAGGCTCCTCTTCTAGGAGATCACACATCAAAACCATATAACTGGAGAATGACTTTGGTCTTTTCACCTGTCTCGTAGTTCCTTGGGGAACACCATACTTATCTCCATCTTGAATAAGATCTATAGCCCAATATGGCTTTCTTTTATGGAGGATCGTCATCTGAGGAGGTTCTTTCACTTCTACTATATCATTGTCTTCTAGAAGTTCCTCATAAGGGGAAGTTACGACTTCCCTCACTGGTTCTGCAGCTTTGGGTACCTCCCTCATTGTAGTATTGGGGATTATGGGTTCCTCTTCATATACCTCTTCAATATGGCATAGTTTATATTTATTGAGCATTGCATCTTCATCAAAGGTCACATCCCTGTTGATCTCAATGTGATGTTGACCTGGTATATAGATTTTGAAGGCCTTGGATACCTCACAGTATCCCACAAATATTTCCTTCTTTCCTGAAGGGTCCAGCTTGTTTCTCTTTTCTTTAGGTATATGAATAAACATTGGACAACCAAATATTTTGAGATGGCTTACCTCTGGCTTCTTTCCAGTGTCTTGAGCCCAAGTGCACTATGGGACAATCGGTTTTTCACATAAACAACTTCCATTGTTGCTTCTGCCCATAAGAACATAGGAAGATCTTGATCATGGATCATAGTCTTCACAACTTCTAGTATGGTTTCGTTCTTCCGTTCAACGTAACACCATTTTGTTGGGGATTATAGGGAGTAGTGAGCTCCCTTTTGATCCCAACATCTTTACAGAAGTTCACAAACTCTTTTGAGGTATATTCTCCTCCATTATCTAACCTGAGTATCTTAATACTTCTTTCAGAAATGTTCTCTATCAAGGATTTGAATTCCTTGAACTTACTGAACACTTCATCTTTAGTTTTCAAGAAATATATCCAGGTTTTTCAAGAGTAATCATCAATGAATGATACATAATATACATACCCGCTAACGGAGGATGATGGCATTGGGCCACATACATCTGAATGGATGAGTTCTAGGACTCCTTTTGTCTTGTTGTACCTCTTCGGAAACAAGTTCTTGATGTTCTTCCCTTGTGCACATCCATTGCATATGCCTTTATGGTCACCTTTGAGTTCTGGTAAACCTGTGACCAATTTTCATATGTATGGTAGTGCCTTGTAGTTGATGTGGGCTAATCTTCTATGCCAAAGTTCACATGAGTTTTCAATGGCATGGGTCATGGAAGCCTTTGAGTGACCCTTTAGTTACAAGCCATTTTATTCATTTCCAATGATGATTGCTTCATTTAAGGTTTATCCTTTAGCCCACATAAGATCTTCTCCATATATAAAGGCAACTCTGAAGCCTTTCTTCTCTAAAGATGAAATGGAGAGTAAATTCTTCTTCAAGCCTGGTACATATAGTACGTCCTTCATTTTTAGTGAATTCACTGAATTCAATTTATGGTTTGATTCTCCCACTCCCTTGATGGTATATTGGTAATCATCTCCAAGTGTCACTTTATGAGAAAAATTCTTTTCTGAGATACAAGAGAGAATGTTTCTTTGTCCTGTCATGTGCTTGGATTCACCACTATCAATGAACCAAGTGTCCTCTCCAGGTGTTGTTGATACTGAGAGGGGAGTGAATCAGTATCAAGTACAAT
>ML822267.1:8708-26817 GCA_009831015.1 Picea engelmannii | reverse complement strand
AGATTGGAAATCTCCATCCTTTCCCCTTCCTTCCACCCAAGAATATATGAGAGATAATAAAACTTTACATTAAATCATCACCATCAACCAATCATCACATAAAATCTGATAATGCTTCCTGAGACTTCTTCAATTTATGCAATTCTTCAATTCTTCGAGTACTTTGATCCTGTAGATAATATTATTCAATGTATTCTATGAAATTCCTCCAATTTTCACTCCTTGAATCCTCCCCAAAAAGAGGTTATAGAAAGAATGGTAGACTTTATTCAATTATGGTCTATTCAGGAGAGTGAATTTGCACAGAATTCCCTGCTCTCAATAATTAACATCCGATTCCGAAACTCACACAAAAGAAAATAAATTATGTACTCTTTCCAATGAAATTTGTCCCACTTCATTTGGATTCTCGATCAAGAAGTTATGACTAGTTTACCCGGAACACCTGTTTATTGACTAGCTTCGGGACTGGTCACAAACCCTATCTTCCACAAAGTGTATCTCCATAATTATAGTGAATCAAGAGATAAACATTTTACCAGAGGTACCTTGATATGTCTTATCAATACCATATCGATTTCACCATCTGAATCGTTATAGAAAACAAATTATAGAAAAAATGGTAAGATGACTTGAAAATAACATACCTTAGAACACATCACCAAAACACTTCATCATCCCTTGAAATCTGGCCTTCTTTTCTTCTTATTTCCTATGAAATTCAACTTGTATCAAATGAATGTATAATGATGTTTATTTATACCATTTATGTCACTTCCTTTTAACATTAGGGCCGACTTGACACTTTCTTATTTTGTAATTCTTTTCTTTAATTATCTTCAGGGCCTACATGTACTTCCTTCATCAATTCACTTTGTCATCTACAAAAATTCATTTCTCCTCAACCATGAGGATCCATGTGACGTGCCACATACCATTGGAAACAACATGATGTATACTATCCATCCATGGGTTTTGTATCTACATGTGCATTTTCCTTCATGTCCAAATACTTTCATCAAACTTGCGGTCCAAAACCCATGACTAGGGTTGACATCAATGAAAACAACCAATCTTCCAACAGGTGTTACAGATACTGAGAGGGCTGAGATCCATACATGGTATTTGATCTGCTCTCTTATCATCTTTGCGGGTGGCTCTTCATCTTCAACTACATGGGCATGGAGCCTCTTATGTTTTCTCTTGTATTCTTCTCATCTGGATGGACAAAACTTCACAATGTGTCCCATCTTGTCACAATGATAGCATTGTACAGATGAGTAGTCCCTTTCCTTTCGTTGTCCTTTATTCTGAAATCTCCTTGGATGAGATTCTTTATGATTGAATTTGTTTGATTGTTGAGGCTCTTTATGAGTCTCCTTTTGGAAGTAGGGTTTATTCCTTACTCCTTTGGTGTGAGTAGCTAGGGCTTGATCATCATCCCTTGCTAGTAGCGCTTCACGATTTGCTACTCTTGTTTCTTCTTGGATGCATTCTTCCCATAGACTGTCAAACTTTAGTTTCTCCGTTCTAGCACATATCATTTGGATGAAATCATCCCAAGGTCTTGTGAGACCATTTAGGGATGTCATTATGAGTTCATCTTCGTCTATGTATCTACAATAGCTTCTAGTTGTTCTTTGAATTCTGAGATTCTGGAGAAGTATTCCTGAATCATTTCTCCTTTCTGCATCCTTATATTCTCCAGTTGAGTTCTAAGATTCATCTTCCAGTTTATTTTATTTCCTTCATATAGTCTAGTTAAGGAATCAAACATTTATTTCAGATTTTTCTTAGATGACACATAAGGAATCAGGTGGCCTTTGATTGAATATGCAATGATTCTTTTGGCCCTTGTTGTGTCCTTTTGATGCTTTTCCTTTTCTACAGCATCAGCGGGTTCCAATACTTCTTCTTTGACGAATCTTGCTAGGTCATTCTTTTCAAGAATGAGGCCAATCCTATACTTCTAGGCATGAAATGTTTCCACTCCTTCTAACTTGTCAACATGCTTAACGCTTGCAGACATCTTTACTTGGAGCTAGGAAAATGAATGAAAAATGAAAGTTCTCAAAATAAAAAACTGAACTTACCAGGAGGTGCGCTTGGCTGAGGCGAGTAGCGTGGTGTGTTTGGATCTTAAAAAATCCAACTTTTTCTCCTTCAAATTTTATCTGCGGATTTCTAGACTGGTGCTTCTAGTACCTCTGGTACTCTGGTACTTCTAGTACTTCTGGTACACTGGTTTTCTGGTACTTCTGGTACTTTGTGAAACTAGGGTTTCACTTTCTAGGAGATCCAGCCACTGAAAAGGTGCGTTGAGAGTGCAAAACTGATCCTTAGGGGAGGGCACACTTTTCTATATGGTTTTGGGGATGAAAAGCTTCACCATAAAAAAACTCTAATTTTCATGTACGACAACAATGATGTTTTTCACTTGTGAAAGATGCTTCCTTCAGCTTGTCTCTGAAACCATGTTAATGTTTAATCCATTATTATAGTTGTTTTCATTTCATTAGATAACAATAGCATAATCCAAAATCACTGAGAAATACACAATCACAAGAGACACAACATTTATCCTGGTAAACCCTCTAGGGGAAGAAAACCTAGCGAAACTTCCTTAATATAGATAGCCAATACAATTCCAAGAGATCTCTTAAACTAATACATAAATTCCTCTCCCATATATGCGCCACTCTCTCTCTCCTTCTTCCCCAGCAACAGATTTGAAACTTGTCTCTCAATGAGCAAGTGAGTTGTGTGTCTAAGTGAGGTGTTGGCCTCTTTATTTATACAATTTTGGCACATGTGAAGTGTCTCTTCACTGGCAGAGCTGACTTCTCAAACTGGGTGGGTAAACCCACCTTTATTATATTTCTAGGCCTCTTTAATATCTGTTGGGGCCGACTTCTTATTCTGCCTATTACAATTGTCTTTTGACCAATCCACAAAAGGGAATTTGGTCCTATTACAATAACCAACATGATCAATCCACAATGGGGATTGATCCTATGAATAATATATCAATAATAATAAGAATACTCTTTGCAGTTACATTATTTCAACATATCTAAGGATAAATGTAAAGATTTAATTCCTAATCAAACCTGTAACTGTTCCTCTAATTACGTTTTTAGTTGACCTGTGTCAAGGCGACGATCCAAGTCTGGATACACCGATAGGTCATGCATGATGGCATGATTACAAACTGGAAGACAATTGATTTAAGTAAAGTAGTACTAGACATGATGGCACAAACGTCGAGTTAAGTAAGCATCCTAAATTAAACGATAAGAAAAGAAAAAAAAAAGCATACCCAAGGTTAGAAAACCTCATGGAATAACATATCTACAAGGAATCGTGGGACAAAATATTTGATTTTCTATGTTATTAAGACCGCACAAGGAGGGGTCAATCAACATGCAAGGACCAATTTCCATTATTCATTATCAGTGTATTTGTTCTCAAAATTTATAAATCGTTAGTTACAGGTTTCATGCTAATCATTAGTAGTAGGTTTAGGTTTAAGTCGTCAACCAACACAGGATTGTTTGTGCCCTGGATTCTTTCGAGTTTCTATTGAATTTTAAAAAGTACAGTAAAAACAAATGACTTATAACGACCATAGTGAGTGTATTCATAAATCCATTAAATTAGGATCTTAAGCCATCAATAAAATTAGGATCTAAAAAAATAGGGTACTTTCAAATTCTAATTGAAAACTAAAAATTTCATAATTAACCACCAATTTAAATAAACCAAACTAGTCTCGATAACTCAAAACAAATGATCAAAATGCAGTACACTATAACATAGGGTTTATTATAGTTTTTATTTAAACCAACGCTTCCAATATAGATCACATTTATGGACATTTGAAGGGAAAAGTTGTACAAATTGACGTATAGGAAATAATATAGTGGTTGAAAAAATCTAGAAGAATAGATTACTCATTTGTAGGTATGGTTATACATATAAGTAATACGAATTAAATGTCAATAATCAAATTCTTCCATATATATTCATTTTACTATCACGATTTTTATTTTATGTATCAAATAAATTCCAATAATCAATACAAATTACACAAAACTAATCAAATTGATATATATATATATATATAGCACCAAAACTTCCTTGATAAAAACTACAATGTTATGAATTTAATTGTATAAATAAAAGAACAAGAAATTATACAACTTCTCTACTATCTTTCTATTAACAACCATATAAGGTCCAATTACAAAACTAACTAAAAAATTCCTTCCTGTACATCTTCAATATACACAATTAACATTTAATTACATAGTCAATAACTAGAAAAAAAATATCGTAAACCAAGGGTGTAGATAATTGAGGATGCCCCTGAACTTGAAACCTTATGCAACATCCTTTTCCTCGCCTTCCAATCCAAATAATTCACCGATACCTTCCAGCCAACGCTAGGGTTACTCTTCTCCCCCCTTAGCCCCCCTGAGCCACAAAGGGGCCACACACACGAACCAAAATGAAATAGCTCCAATCTTGCCTCGCAAGGAAGAGCTTCAACTCCTTCTTCAAGCTTGGTATCCCAATTCTCACAAGTAAAACATAGTCCACAATAATTTTCATAGCATAACCTTACCAAGAATAATTGAGATCCATTTTCCTTCTTCACCATTTGTTTTATAGAAATTTCGTCACTGACACATGTCCTCATGCAAAAATAATTAAGTTTTTAGATTAAATTAATTATGATTATTCATCCACACACTTGTCACACTCTCCCCAAGTTGAACAAGTAATTACCATTTTTATTTTATTTAAAAACCAAATTTTCTCACATTCCCCAATGTGTTCCTATTTTTGCTCTTAGTTGTCCCTTTGTTCCCCAAATTGACATTTAATTAGTGTCTCCTAACTAGATCTTAGTGACAGTTGTATTAGGAGTCTTCTTCTAGTTACACTAGTGGTAGCTTGACTCTAGATACTATTCTATGTGTACACCTATTCTCTCATATTTTATTTCTTTCTATTTTAAAAATCCAATTTATTATTTTCATGCACACATGTGCATTTTATCCAACCTTTAAATTTTATTCCCCCTTTTTCCTAGAGTTTTATTATATTCTCCAATATTTTAACTTATGTCGTAATTCAATTAGTCCCTTAACTAAATTTAGACTTAGGTTTAGTCTTATAATTAGGCTTAGTCTTTTATTGGGATTTAATTAATAAATTCACAGTTTAATTAATTATTTTAATCCAACAAGGTCTAATCATTTCAATGTTTTCTAGGCCACCTAGATTTATTGACTCAAGTTTTTAATTATGCAACATGCCCTTCAAGATGCACCTCAGTGCTCCAAGGGTGCCACTCTCCTTTGACTAGTTTTTGGAAGTTTTTCCAACCCTTGGAGTCAAAAATCCACTCGGTCAAACTTGTGAGAGACTAAGAGATTATAAGGAATAAGGACTCTCCCTTATTGCGTGCCCCTTATAATATACATGAGCGACTGTCTCAGTCCTCCCTCACGACATCATGGAACTCTCAGACTAGGTAATTGTTAACCTACCATTCAGACACAATGGGAGTCCTAGTAGGATATGACAAGGACATTGCCACACCTCTCCCTTAATGTCTGGTTTTTGTGAATGGACCCCCTACTCCTTATGTGAGTTGGATTAGAAAGCATCGTCAAGCTTGCATCTAATGATAAAATCTGTTTCAATAATCCATATACATAAATCATACTGTACTCAATCATATGTCACAAGTGCGTAAACTGAAATACTCGATCAAAATAAAATTCACTCCCTGAATCAATCCGGAGTCCAAGGAAGTCCATTGATGCCATGAACATCCATAACCTGTCATGTGTCCTACATACTCAGGAAAACTTATCAATAGCATCTGCCAATACATATACAACAAATAATAATAAGTCACAACACATCATCATCATCATCATCATCATGTATAATCCATAATTGAAACAAAATCACAATGTACCATAACTGGATCACTTGCACGCAAGTGTCCTCAAAGAATAAGTCAATAAAAGTGTGCTCAGTAGAGCGGTATGTTACATACATCCCCTCTTGTTTTAAACTTCATCTCGAAGTTTGTATAGTATATAAATTCAAGTAATCAAATGTATCTGACATAGATATATATGTATAATCTATCAAAAAAGTAAGGAAATTGTTGACACATCTCATATGCATCCTCCCAGGTAGTCAAGTGTGGACTATATTTGTCCAACTAGACCTTGACTTGATTGAATATTCGATGTTGTAGTTGTCGAATGATATGGTCCAAAATGCCTATTGGCTTCTCCATGATATCATCCTCGTTAGACACCTACAAATAACTCATGTCAATAACATGTGAAGGACCACTAATATAATGTCTCAAAACATATACATGAATTATATCATTCATACACATCAAAGAATTAGGAAAGACTAGTCGATAAGACATGGGCCCTTTATTTTCCACAACTTCAAAAGGTCCCACAAACCTAGGAGAGATTTTAACACCCTTTCCAAACTTGATTGAACTCCTGTATGATTTTACTCGCAATAAAAATTTGTTGCCAACTTCAAACTGTGGTCAATGCGATGTGCATCAACATAACTCTTCTATCGATCTTGTGCTTCTTTAATCCTTTGTCTTATCGATTGCATCTGTTCTTCCATTTCTTGAATCACTTATGGTCCTACCAGGACCCTATCCTAAAGTCAATCCCAACTCAACGACGTTCGACATGATCACCCATAAAGAAACTCAAACGATATCATATTAATGGTACTTTGATAGTTGTGGTTGTATGAAAACTCTACTAGTGGTAAGAAATATTCCCAATGTTTTTGTTGATCCATTACATACATACACAATATATCCTCCAAAATCAGGTTCGTTATCTCTGTTTTTCCATCTATCTCTAGGTGATACATTGTACTAAAATTCAACTGCGTGCCCAAGGCCTCTTGAAAACTGGTCCAAAACCGTCTTACAAACACCAATCCTCGTTTGGATATGATCCTTCTTGGTAATCCATGTAATCTCACAATCTCATTGACAAACACTCTTACTATGTCTGGCACTTGATACATCATACATACTAATATAAAGTGTACACTCTTCTTTAGAGTGTCCACTACCATGAAAATTGAATCATGCCTCCTTGTTGTCAGTGGAAATCCAACGATAAAGTCCATCGACATGACCACCTGTTTCGATTCCATAATAATGTGTGGCTGTAACAATCCTGCTGAATGTCTATGTTCAACCTTCACTTGCTGACATTCTAGACATCTCACCACATAAATAACTATGTCTTATTTCATTCCCTTCTAGAGGAATAAAGGCTTAAGGTATGCCTTCATCTTCATGAAACCCAGATGAACCATGTACATTCCTCTATGCGCTTCGCTCAGGATCATACTTCTTAATTCCTCGTTAGGAGGTACATAAATTCTTTCATTAAAGCTCAACATTCCATTGTTGTCTAATGAATAACCTTCATACTTCGGTACCATCATGGTATCTTTTCCAATATTATTCTTAACATCCTTGTACCAATCATCGTCAATTTGTAAGGCTAGAATATTTTCTCGAAGATTAGCCTTAAGCGATATTGTCGAGAATATGCATGGTCTCTGACTTAATGCATTTACCACTCTGTTCACCATTCCTTTAATGTAAGTAATCTCAAATTCGTATTCACTAAGTAATTATGACCAACTCCTTTCTCGCCCATTCAAGTCACTCTATGTAAATATATGTTGAAATCCATAGTGATCTGTCTTTAATTTGAATTTTTCATCCAATCAGATAATGTCTCCAAACTCTCAAGGAATATACAATTGTTAATAATTCCAAGTCATGCATTGCGTACTTCTCTTCTTTCCTTCTCAATTTCCTTGAAATGTAAGTGATCACTCGACCGTCTTGCATCAAAACTCCACCTAAACCTTCCTTGGATGCGTCCATTCATACCAAGAATTCCTTGTCCATATCGGGGACCTTCAGTATTGGTGCTTTCATTAACAATTCTTTAATCTTTTGAAATTCTTCTGTGCATTTCTTTGTCCAAACAAACTTCTTGTTTTTCTTTTTCAATTTCGTGATCGAATTTTCTATCTTCGAAATACCTTCGAAAAATCTTCAGTAATATCCTGCTAAACCCATAAAGTTGCATAATTCTTGTATGTTTTTTGGTGTTGAACATTCCATAATACCTCTACTTCCACCAAATCCACAACAATACCTTCACCAGATATGATATGTCCCAAGCAATGAATCTTTGATTGGTAAAAAGAACATTTTGATAGTTTCCCATAAAATTTGTTTTCTCGTAGACAATTTAGGACCAATCTTAAATGTTCTTCATGCTCTTACTTCATCCGAGAATAAATCAGTATGTCACAAATAAATATTTGAACAAACTTGTCCAAGTATTCATGGAACACCCCATTCATCAAACTCATGAATACCCTCGGGGCTTTCGTCAACCCAAACCATAAAAATATAACATCATAGTTTCATAACCTTGTCTTAAATGTGGTATTAAGGATATATTTTTCTTTAACCCATAATTGGCGATACAATGATCTCAAATCAATCTTCAAAAACACCATCGCTCCCTTCATTTGGTCAAAGAAATCATTTATTATGGGTAACTGATATTGGTTCTTGATCGTCGCTTTATTTAATTGGCGATAGTCCATACAATGTCTCCACAATCCATCCTTCTTTTTCAATAAAATAAATGACGCACCCCAAGGAGACACACTTGGACGTATAATTCCCAAGTTCAACAATTCCTTCAATTGCATTTTCAACTCCTATAATTCAGGCATTGACATCCGATATGACATTCTCACTATCGGTTCAGTTCCAGGTTTCAAGTCCATTGTAAACTCCAATTCTCTTTTGGGTGGTAAACCTGGTAACTCTTCTAGAAACATGTATGAACACTCTTTCACTACAGGAAGGTTTCATAATCCTTCTGCCTCGCCCCTTTCGTTTAGCACTAATATTGCAGAAAGCTTGCATCCCTTGCACATATTATTCTGTAGTTGTAGGGAATAAATAAATCTCAAGGACACCCCCTAGTTCCTTCCTACAATCACTCTACTCTCTCCCAAATCATCTTTCAAACTTAACCGTTTTGTCTTACAGTTAAGTATCGCATCATGTGATTCCAACCAATCCATACCACTAACTATGTCATAATATCATAAGATCGTGACATATAGGTTGGCCTTCATTACAAAATATCCCAAGTTAATGCTGCAATCTATAACTTTTCCTCCAACCTTCTGTTTGGAAATTGATTCAATTTCTACATATCTAAACTAGTCCTTCTCGACTACCTTTACCTTCATTCTCTTTAGCACTGTACTAGAGATAAACTATTTGTAGCACATGGATCTATCAACATACTAAAAGTTTGTTCAGTGATTGTACCTGACGTCTCGAGCACAGTGGACTAGTGCTCGGCCTGGAAGTTGTTCACCGTTGCATGTATCTTGTGGGCCTTACCCAAATATCCAATTGTAGTGGGTCCTGATGATCCTGCAATTTCGTCCTTCTTGATCAGACAATATTGCTAGTAATGTGGCTCTCCACATGTCCAACATTCAATCTTTAGTCCAATGATCCTCGTCCTCGAAGTAGAAGTTGTTGGCCTAACAGTCTGTGATCCTGGTCTGTTATGTTGAATAGGCATAAATTGTTTTTGTTGTTGTTGTTTTTGTGCTCCTCTGTAAGGAGTCCTATGTTGAGGAGTCTATCGTCATGGTGTCGTGAACATTGGTCCTCTAGGCATATCTTGATGCCCTGAAGTTTGTCTAGATGGTGTGTGATGATGTTTCTCTACTAATTTCGCATGTACAATCGATCTAGAAGGAGTCATGCCCTAACCCCAACTATTTATCTCTTCCTTATATATGAGGGCCTTCTGAAATGCATCGCGCAATGCCTGAGGCATTAGGATTCTCACCTTTTCACAAATGTTGAAGTTAAGGAGAAACAAAAAATTGTTTACCTTTATATTCTATGTGTCTAGATGTGGAGCATACCTAAATAGCTCCATAAATATTTCCTCATACTCTGGCACCATATGACCAACTTGTCATAAGGCGTTGAACTCATTAAGCTGGCGCTCAATGAATTATTTAGACAAGTACATCTTCCATAACCGTTCCTCAAAAAACTCCCATGACACGTCTTTGACGACTATGTTTAGTTGAGGCAAGAGTGTCTTCCACCATAGAAGATCACTCCCCTTCAGTTGAAATACCACCATGTGAACTTTCATGTTGGAGGTGTAATCATGAAGTGCGAAGCACATTGCCATATTATCCAACCATGCCTCGGTGGTTGAGCCATCCGTGGAACCCATGAACTCGGGAAAATTCAAATTCTTCAGTTCTCTATGTATACTACTACTACCAGCTGGAGCACGATGTGAACATTCATTGGGTACAAATTATTTTCCCTCATATCGATCCAGGCGGTTAATCAATGCCTATGACATCCTCTAGAAGGATCTCATCACACTTACCACATCTCCCAAAAAAACATTTTCCTTCTCAGTAATCTACTCATCTCCATGGGGGTTAGACTCCTCTGGCATGAATACTATAGGAGTTTTCACACCTCTTCCTCAAACACCACGTCGTCTACTTCCCCCACGTCCTCTAACCATGATTACTTGCATGTATAATTTAAGATCAATTATTTAACCCAGTGGAAGGTGTAACGGTCGAATGTCATAGGGTTTAACCTACTCTGATACCATATGTAACAACCTCCATAAACATTAACAACATCAAGTAAGAAAAACAACAAAAGTAGTAAATTTTTTTATTTCCAGGTACTTGTCAATTTACGAAACTAGTTTCATTATTACAATAAGTAATTAAATAAGATGTATATATATATATATATATATATATATATATATATATATATATATATATATATATATATATATATCACCTATAAGGTTTCTTTTTATTTTAGAGTTATTCGATGATCAAATACTAATTCAATGATTCCAAATATTATAATAGCAAAGTGAATAAGTATTTTTTGTCTTTCTACATTATCCGAGGTTATGTAACGCACGTATTAGTTTATAATCATCAAGCACAAGTCATAAACTTATTCTAAAGGAACCTTTAATTTAATTAGTAACCTTTGTCGTTCACCTTTCATTTCATTAATTAAAATTCTTCTAGTAAATCATTAATGTATGTAAAAATATCATCTTCATAGGTCAATGATAACACATTTTCAAGTAACACACTATATAGGGGCCAAACAATCATTTTAATCTTTAAGGTGTTCATTCCATTCACCATTAAAATTATAAATTAGAGTATTATATATATATATATATATATATATATATATATAATCAATGGTCATTATTATCTTAGATGAAATATTCACTAAAATAATCCTTTCATCATAAATTTGTTAATGTAACAACAAACAAACTCAATTACATTTCAAGAATAATACAAACCATATACAAATAAGTTAAAGAAGATAAAATAACTATTCTCTAGCATAAGAGAGGAAGACCAATGGTATTATACTATTGGTATATACCATTGTCCAACTCAGACTACCAGCTATGGGAAACCAATTTATCACAAGGTTGAATAATTTTGCAATTATTCAACCTGAGCGTCGAGGAATACTCATAACAAATTTTCATAAGATCAACATTACACATTCTTTCCAATTTCAAATCTAAATCACTAATGAATAATTTTATTGTTTTACACTTATCTTAAATATTAGCTGGTCTAAACTGCATATAACATTCCGATCAAGGTTTCTCCAGGTGTTAATAAAACCAAAAGTGTCAGTTACCAGAGCACCAAGGGAAGACCCACATCCAAATTTATGTATTATTAAAAATACCACCAACTAGTAAAGAAAATTGCCCCACATTATTCTTGCGATATCATTCCAGGCACACAAATTAAATAAGTCTCAAAGTATACGATCACTCGACAAAATAATGTTGATAATATGTGACCAAAACTCCTTATCATTAAAACTGTGACCAACCAATAATCATGACCACCAATATACTTATATTAGTTACTCTAATTAATTGTTAACTTATCTAAGGATACATGTAAAGCGTTAATTACTAATCAAACTTGTAATTGTCCCTCTAATTATGTTTTCAGTTGAACTGTTTCAATGCAATGATCCAAGTCTGGATACACTGGTAGGTCATGCACGATGGCATAATTATGAATCGAAAGACAACTGATTTAAGTAAAGTAGTGCTGGACGTGATGGCACAAACGTCAGGTCAAGAAAGCATCCTAAATTAAATGACCAGAAAAGAAATAAAGCGCACCCAAGGTTAGAAAACATCATGGAATAACATATCTACGAGGAATTGTGGGACAAAATATTTGATTGTCTAAGTTATTAAGACCACATAAGGAGGGCTCACTCAACATGCAAGGAATGATTTCCATTATTTTCTATCAGTGGATTTCTTCTCAAAGTTTCTAAATCGTTAGTTACGGGTTCCATGCTACTCATTAGTAGTAGGTTTAATTTTAAGACTTAAGTCGTCAACCAACACATGATTATTTGTGCCCTGGATGCTTTTGAGTTTCTATTGAATTTTAAAAAGTACAGTAAAAAAAATGACTTGTAACGACGCATAGTGAGTGTATTCATAAATCCATTAAATTTAGGATCTTAAGCCATCAATGAAATCAGGATCTAAAACAACATGGTACTTTCGAATTTTAATTGAAAACTAAAAATTTTAGACCAACCACCAATTTTAACAAACCAAACTAGTCTCGATAACTCAACAAAAATTATCAAAACACCATACAATAGAATAAAGGGTTTATTATAGTTTTTATTTAAACCAATGCTTCCAATATAGATCACATTTATGGACATTTTAAGGAATAAACCTGTACAAATTGATGTATAGGAAATAATCTAATGGTTGCAAAAAGATGGAAAAATAAATTACTCATTTGTACCTATAGTTATACATATAAGTAATATGAATTAAATGTCAATAATCAAATTCTTCCATACATATTCATTTACTATCACGATTTTCATTTTCTGTATCAGATAAATTCCAATAATCTTGATACATTACACAAAACTAATTATATTGATATATATAGAACCAAAACTGCCTTGATAACAACTAGAATGTTATGAATTTAATCGTATAAATAAAATAAAAATAAATTATACGACTTCTCTACTATATTGTGATTAACAACCATATAAGGTGCAATTAGAGAACTAACTAAAACAATCCTTCCATTACATCTTCAATATACACAGTTAACATTTAATTACATAGTCAATAACTAGAAAACAAAATATCATAAACCAAGGGTGTGGATAATTGAGGATTCCCCTCAACCTGAAACCTTTCCCAACGCCCTTTCCCTCACCTTCCAATCCAAATACTTCACCGATACCTCCCATCCAGCTCTAGGAGTACCCTTCTTCCCCCTTAGCCCCCCGAGCTGCAAAGGGGCCACACACAAAAACCTGAATGCAATAGATCCAAGCTTATATCGCAAGGAAGAGCTTCCACTCCTTCAATCTTGGTATCCCAACTCTCACATGTAAAACAAAATCCACAATAATTTTGGTAGCATAACCTTAACAAGAATAATTGAGATCCATTTCCCTGCTTTACCATTTGTTTTATATAAATTTCCTCACTGAAACATGTCCCCATGCACTAATAATTAGCTTTTTAGATTAAATTAAGTATGATTAGTCATCCACACACTTGTCATACTCTCTCCAAGTTTCACAAGTAATTACCATTTTTATTTTATTTAAAAGGAAATTTCCCTCACATTCCCCAATGTGTTCCTATTTTCGCTCTTAGTTGTCCCTTTGTTCCCCAAATTCACATTTAATTAGTGTCTCCTAACTAGATCTTAGTGATAGTTGGATTAGGATTCTTCTTCTAGTTACACTAGTGGTTGCTTAACTCTAGATAATATTCTACGTGTACACCTATTCTCTCATATTTTATTTCTTTCTATTTTAAAAATCCAATTTATTAATTTCATGCACACATGTGCATTTTATCCAACCTTTAAATTTTATTCCCCATTTTTCCTAGAGTTTGATTATATTCTTTGATCTTTTAACTTTTGTCATGATTCAATTTGTCCAGGGCTTGATTAAATTTAGACTTTGGTTTAGTCTTAGAATTAGGCCTAGAATTTTATTTGGATTTAATTAATAAATTCACGGTTTAACTAATTATTTTAATCTAACAAGGTCTAATTATTTCAATGTTTTCTAGGCCACCTAGATTTATTGACTCAAGTTTTTAATTACGCGACATGCCCTTCAAGACAAATCTCCATGCTTGAAGGGTGTCAGTCACCTTTGACTGGTTTTTGGAAGTTTGTCTGACCTTTGGAGTCAACACTCCACTCGGTTGACCTTTTGAGATACTAAGGGATTATAAGGAATAGGGACTTCTCCTTATTGCACTCCCCTTAAAATCTTCATGATCAACAAAGTGACATGTAACCTCACGAGATTGTGGACCTCTCGAACTAGGTAATCATTAACCTACTATTCAACCATGGAGGGTGTGCTAGTAGGCTGTGATAGGGATGCTACCACACCTCTCCCTCAATGTCTAGTTTTTTTGCATGCCCCCCCTACTCCTTATGTGATTTGGATTAACAAGCATTGTCAAGCATGCAACCACTGGTAAAAATTGTGTTAATAATTTATATACATAAATCACACTGTACTCAATCATATGTCACAATTGCGAAAAATGAAATACTCAATCAAAATACAATTCACTCCCTAAATCAATCCATAGTCCAAGGAATTTCATTGATGCCATCAACTTCCATAACCTTTCATGTGTCCCGCACAATCAAGAAAACTCATTAATAGCATCTACCAATACATATACATCAAATAACAATAAGTCACAACACATCATCATCATCATGTATAATGTGTGAAAAACATGCAATATTGATGTAACGTACTATGTGTGAACTATAACAATAAGTCACAACACATGGAAAAACACAAGAACAACTTTCCAATAGGTATGTCAATAATCACTATGGAACCCTTGGTATGTTGATATGTTGTATGTTTTTTGTATTTTTATCTGCAAACAAATATGTCAATGTCAAATGATGTCAGAGTACGATACAATATGTTGTACATGCTCATTCCTTTAAATAATGTATTTGCAAATGTTTTTGTCAAGAGAAGAAAAAATTGGACACATGAAGGAAGCATTGGAATTCAATTGTCATAAACATCAGAACAACCAAAATCAGATGTGTAAATATTCATGGATTATGTTCCTATTGCATTTAGAAAATATCTATTTTTAGTTACTTATTATTCTATGCCATGATAAATAGGTTTGTGATATATAATGCCATTGTTCTCAATTCACATGAAATATTGGCATGCAGAGACAAACAAGATAATACAGTTACATTGAGTGTACCTGCACACCTTGTTCAGAAACATGAGGAAAATGTCATTCATGGCAATGGGGTATCCATTACATATTTTTAAATACTACCAAAAAATATATACGTTTGTGGTGTCTGTGATTATATTATATTTTTACATGACTCAAGTGTTGCAGAAGCATTACTAACATGTTTTACTAAATACAATTTCATTCCAAACACAACAATAAGACAGTTTGCTAAAAGTAAAGATCTGTATCCAATTGGAACCATTTGTGTTGCCATAACATATTGAAAAAAGGTTGGATTGCAATACATTCTCCATATAAACGGTGGTGACTTTGATGACGAAAAGGAAACAATACCAGTTCTATATGCTTCTTTTTTTCTTTTTTGCTTATTTTCATATCCTAAAATGTATCCAAACATATTCCATAACTATTATAATGTTCTATGTTACAACTTCAACGTTTTGACACATATGCACACTTCTTTTCTTCAATGGAACAATGATTTCAAAGAGGGGAATTTTCTCTTATGGTTTTCAAAATTATAACCAAGAAGAGAGATGTAAAAGAAAAGGTATTTCATGCAACATAATCAACATTTATAACAACATTGAGAACATAGATAGCAAAGGATATGAAAAAAATAACATGCTCCAAGACTATTGTAAGTATACATAAACACTACCATGCATGCAATTTATGTACAAAATTAGCTTCATAGATACAAATTGTATTTAAAACTATATTAACTATTATGTCATGTACATAGGTTGAAGATGCACTGGAAACAACAAATGCCTACTCAACTCCCTTTGAACCTGTGTGTGCCAAGTGAAATTTTGTCTCTTTTGGGGGTGCATTAATAGATGGTGYGACAATTGACTATGTGGTATGCAATGAAAAACTCCCTTATTAATATAAACATTGCCTCAATGTTATCATCCAAAYAGTAGAAAAGAACATTGTGCACTATACAATTAGAGCCCCAATATTGCAAGATGTGCTTCCTGCCCTAACACAATTGGCATATGAAGCATATCTTGAGAAAAAAGTTATTTTTTTTGTATATGCTACATGACTTCCAAGTAAATGGTAAGTTTACATTAAATAAGGACAATGGTGTATTGCATATCAACTCTAACAAAAAACAGTTACAATAAAAAAGTTAGTTGAACAGGAAAAAAAGTTAAATCAGACAATTTCAGTTGAACTATTCTAACTTGTCTTTGGCTTCATAAAATGTTGTAATTTGGTTCCAAATTACATTTCACTTTATAGGCTATCCTATAATTCATTCAGAGAAAATACAACATGTAGCACCCCAAGTTTTAAACCCCATATTAAATAATGTATTTTTTTAATCCATGAAAGGACAGAGTGCCCAAACAATTGAAAGAGGCCAATGTGCCTAGGAAATGTAATGTTTTGATCCTTATTAATAATAAATACATCAATGGATGCTAGAAAGAAAAAGACAAGAGTTATTGGGGGCTATGATTCCACAAGAGAGGGGGATTAAGGGGATAAGCATTTATTTTATATTTTATTTACCCATTTTATTTAATGGAGAATAACAATTACGTGAACTTCTTGGGAGGAAGGCCAAGTGGTTCCTTAATTCCAAGAATTACATAAACCCGTCCTAGGTATGTTTGAGGGATTCTCATTCTTGTTCTTCTGCTAGTTGCTTATTCTTCACTCATTCACTCAATCACTCAATTGCTCATTGTTCACACCTTTCATTGGGATTTCACTCCATTCATTCTTTCACCCACCCGTCTTTCCTCATTCGTGTCCTAGCTTGGGAAAGGAAAACAAACTATTGAAGAGAAGCCATGGTATTGTTGGTTGTAGAGACTGGTGGTGTATTCTAGCCATGGATTAGGGCCTGGATGTATGAGATTATTTGGCCTGCTTTCATATTTTCTCACAGCTGCGAATCTTGAGAGTCTCAGCATGGAGATTCTTGACCAGAAGCATTGGAGCTCTGGAAGGAGGTGGAAATCCTAAGGGAATGTGTGGCAGAGAAGGGGGTCCATACTCTTGGGTTGTGCAGGATGGGTGGAAGAGAGATAGTGTACCTTGGATTGTTGTGGGTGCTGAGAAGCCTGTGAGAGATTTAGTGATGACTAGTTTGGGATGATGAGTGACACTCTAGAATTGTACTTATGGATTCATAGCTCTGGATTGAGGGTGAAAGTGCTACTAGGACTTGAAACAATAGTGTTTATGGTTGGGTGGAACGTCCTTGGTCTGTATCCAGTTGGTGTCTTGTTTTATAAAATATAAGTGCTCTTTGTTATGGTTATTTAGTTGTGTATCTTTATTTCCGTTGTGTATTTAATTATCTATGAATTTCTCATCTATAATATGCATGCTTGATGGTTATTTATATGCATGTCGCATGATTCATTTTTTATGTTGTATCATGAATATTGATCAATTTATGTGAATATTTAATGCATCCTTATTATTTAATTTATATTAGAAGTCAAATTAGTCTAGAAGGGGACTTTAAGTTAGCTTTCCCAACCTGTGAGTGGTTTGGTACATTACAGATTGGTATCATAGCTACAGGTTGAAACATCAGGCTGATATGG